>WNHD01015111.1:0-14656 GCA_011057455.1 Ganaspis sp. Gsp50 | reverse complement strand
CTCCCTTGGACACGTACTGCGCATGTCCGTAGACTTATATCCGTTCTTTTCTTTGCAACCAATGAAATTACCCCCCTTGCGATAGTCCAGTCTCCTTATATTATTCCTACTTCGTGTTTAAAACTAATGCGGTCAGGCTCAAAATGGCTGTTGGCGGTCCAAACAAAAAAATCAAATTAATTTACTCAAAATTAGCCCAAGCGCCTGTCGACTTCAGGTCGACATATTTATGTAGACTAAATATTTAAATAAAATATACCGAAACGACTAACTTCTCTCAGGGAGGTAAAATGAGTTGAGTCAAAAATAAATTAAAATAAAATCGAATTAAGGTATCACATCAGTTCAGCATGACCTCAAAAACTGAAAAGAGTGAAAAGTAATTTTTATCATCAAATTAAAATGTAAATAAAATAGTTTTCCTACAATTTTAAAACATACAGTTGTACAATTTTTTAAAAAAATTAGATTTAGCCAAAATTCGTTGTTAACTATTAATTGTCATGATCAAAATGCGATCCAAATTTTCCTTTGCATATTGCATCTATAAAATTTTTTAAAAATTAATTAATTTAAATCAGTGATGGCTTATTTTCTTCAGAAAACAATTCTCTACGACTCCACCTTTGTTGAATGATTTGACAATTTGAACAAGGTTAACTACGTGTTTATTTCTGTACACGGAGAAAAAGGAATTGCTAAGACAGCAAAAGATTTGTTGATATAGCGCCTGCAACTTTTTTTTGTTAGCATAGCAAATATTTTGTTGTTACAACAACAAAATTTGCTAAGTCAACTAACTTACTTGCTAGTTTAGCAAATTTTGTTGTTGTAATAACAAAATATTTGCCATGCTAACAAAAAAAAAATTGCAGGCGCTATATCAACAAAACTTTTGCTGTCTTAGCAATTCCTTTCACTCCGTGTAAACACATTTAAATTATTATTATTATTTTAGTAATAAAATTAAAACAATTAAAAGTTAAAAGACGTGTGTGAAAAGTGCAAACAGTGGAATAGAGGATTTCAAGAAAGAAGAGCTAAACGAAAGAACAAAAAGCTATAAATTCGATAAATAAGGTAAAGTTTAAAATTACTTTTATTTTGATATTTCATAGTTTTTAAAATAAATTAATTTAATGATAAGTTTTTGAGTTTTATTTTAGATTAGCAGTTAGTGTATTCATAATTTATAAAAGATATTCGTTTTTAACTTTAACCATTTTTACTTTTATTAAAATAATTTTTTATAACTTTCGATTTTTTGTATCGACAATAATAATAATTATTATTATAAAATAATAGAAGAACTTTATGTTTAATAAAATAATATTTTTTCTAGAAGTTAAACTTGGAAATAGCCTTTAAAATATTTTATAATTTTTACTTTAATTGTGTATTTTAAAAAAATGTTTGTTTTTTTAAAACTACTTTTAACATTAAATTAAGTATTATGAATTAGGTGACGTAATTTGTATAATTTTAATAAATAAATTCTGTTAAAAAAATTAACCTTTTTTCTTGTTGTTTTAAAGATTTTTGTTTCATTTCGTAAAAATTGTTATATTTGTAAATTAAATATAATTTTAAGCTTATTTTATTTCATTTCTAAGGCTTTTTTATACTTTTTTAAAATAACATTTTTTTAAAAAATACTTTTTAAAAATAAAATGTTATTTTTCGAAAAAATGTCACCTATTTCTTTCTTCAAATTTTTAGGTTCTGTATTTATATTCTATATCTACATTTTAGCATAAAAATTTCAATTGGTATACTTTGTATATTGAAAGAAAAATAATTATTTTTAATTCTGTTTTTGAAGCTCTATAAATTTTAAAATTTTTGGTTATTTTTGGTTACCTGGCTTTGTAAGTTTACAAAAGGTTTAATACTGTTTATCCAAATAAAGTGAAAATAAAGAATCACGATAAAAGACAAGGTTAACAAACTTTTTGTTAATAGTTAAATAAAAAGTTCTTCTGAAAATATTATATCTAGCTATCTACATTTATTTTTCTTTTCTTAAAAACTAACTCAGTGCACAACTAGATATTTTTAAGATTGCGAAAATTATAATGCTTTAGAGAAAAATTAGAAAATAATAATTTTCTTCTAGAAAGTAAAAGAAAATCCCAATTAAATAAGAAGTACGTTTGAGTATCTATAAAACCTGAAAACTTGGAAAAGAAAATGAAGTTTATTGAGAAACAAAAATATTTCAGTTTTTCATTTAATTCGCATTATTATCAGACTTCATAATCGTTTATAAATAAGCTTAGAAATAATAAAAAACTTAGAAATTTTAGTCTTCGGAAACGGCTTGTATAACGCCACTTGGAATTTCTGATGAAAGTGGCCTCGAAATGTGTGTGAAAATAATCCTAGAATCCGGAGCTGATGTGAATATACAGCACAATAGGAAATCTGTCTTGTATTCTGCATTAGGGAAAGATTTTTTGGAAATTGTGAAAATGCTTTGGGGCCGTCCATATACCACGTGGACAATTTTTTCAAAGATTTTTGTGGACACAAAAATACATTGAATCGTGGACATTTTGAGACTTTTTGAAACCCCCCCGCCCCCCCTAAAGTGTCCACGTGGTATATGAACGGCCCCTTTTGAAGCACGGAATTGATGTTAGAACCCCGATGTTATTCTGCTCAAAAAATAGAGAAACACATATTTTTTAATTTTTTGCGATATTCAATCTTTGTTTGTATTTTCTAAGAATGTTTTAAGATTTAGAGAAAACAATCAATTTCTGATTTAATTTTTAAACAATCTGATATTTTCTACAATTTCTAAGTTTTCTATTTAGTTTTAAGCTTATTTATGAACGTTTATGAAGTCTGATAATAATGCTAATTAAAAGAAAAACTGAAATGTTTTTGTTTTTAATAAACTTCATTTTCTTCTCCAAGTTTTCAGGTTTTATAATTTAGAAATATAACAATTTTTACGAAATAAAACAGAAATATTTAAAACAACAAGAAAAAAGGTTAAATTTTTTAACAGAATTTATTTATTAAAATTATAAAAGTTACGTCACCTAATTCACAATACTTAATTTAATGTTAAAAGTAGTTTTAGAAAAACAAACATTTTTTGTAATTAAAGTAAAAATTATAAAATATTTTAAAGGTTATTTCAAAGTTTAACTTATAGAAAAAATAT
Organism: Ganaspis sp. Gsp50; assembly: GCA_011057455.1. Lineage (NCBI taxonomy): Eukaryota > Metazoa > Arthropoda > Insecta > Hymenoptera > Figitidae > Ganaspis > Ganaspis sp. Gsp50. Next base: position 11,481 of record WNHD01015111.1, on the reverse strand, counting down.
TATTTTATTAAACATAAAGTTCTTCTATTATTTTATAATAATAATTATTATTACTGTCGATACAAAAAATCAAAAGTTATAAAAAATTATTTTAATAAAAGTAAAAATGGTTAAAGTTAAAAACGAATATCTTTTATAAATTATGAATACTATAACTGTTAATCTAAAATAAAACTCAAAAACTTATCATTAAATTAATTTATTTTAAAAACTATGAAATATCAAAATAAAAGTAATTTTAAACTTTACCTTTCTTATCGAATTTATGGTTTTTTGTATTTTCATTGAGCCCTTTCTTCTTGAAATCTTCTATTTCACTGTTTGCACTTTTCACACACTTCTTTTAACTTTTAATTCTTTTAATTTTATTACTAAAATAATAATAATAGTAATTTAAATGCATTTACAGAAATAAACACGTGGTTAACCCTGTTCAAATTGTCAAAACATTCAACAAAGAGCAGCTAGTTTAACACAAATTTATAAAATTTCTTAAAGATCCTCCGCCATATTGTATCCGCCATATTGAATTTTTGAAAACTGTTTTCAGATTCGTAATCAGAGATCCTAAAAGTCTTGGAGTAAGTTAGGACTTTATTTTTCAATGTTATGTATCTTAATTTACATTCAAATTGTTGAAAATAGTAAAAAATAAAAATGGCAATTATCTAAGAAACTTGACGTGTAGAGGTGAAACGGACTGCGGAATCGTATTTAACGTGAAAAGTTACTTTAGAAAATGATTTTCATTGCTCTGGTCTAAATCAGTGTAGATACATCTCTTTCAACTGAAAATTACTTTTCGTGCGGAAATTTTGTAGGAGCGTGAAGAGTTCTTTTATTATAACCGAGAGTCGACAGAAACAATAGAGCCAATAGAGCAACGCGTCGACGTTCGTTTAAAGTATCATCAAACATAACCTACAATCGTTTGGTTTTAAAGTCCCTTTCTTTGGAGCGCGACATATTTTAATTTTATTGAGAAAAATGAGCAATAATAACACTGCAAATTACTTAAAAATAAATATTTAAAGTAAATAATAATTTGCTTTGCGCCCAATAGCGAGACCATTAATGAATTTCAAATTTTTTGATTATAATTTAACTTTTTCCGAATCTCACTATTTTCTGAAGTAATCTTTCGAAAAAATGTCATTGTAAACGATTTTTGCAAGAGGGGTTTTAGTAATGAACCATTATTTGAATAACCAAAATTCTGTGCAGTAATTTGGAATTAATTTCAATCTAAACCCTAAAATGTTGGCAATAATAGTATGGTTTCAAATTTCAGAATACCTTTCGGATCGGAGACTGAATTAGAAAATCATCCTTGCAGTTTGAAACCACCGGAATCAGAGAAACCTCCTCCAGAAGTCAATAAACAATTGCCTGTAAAATTCTTCTGTTTAGCGTGTAAAAGGACATTCCCAACTAAAAATGCCTACATTTTGCATGAGAATACTGTGAATCATATGAGAAGCACTAAGCCAGAATATGTCACCATATCAACAGTCGCTGGACAAAAAGCGTACATATGTGCCCAATGTAAAGGTGTGCGTTTCACTTTAGATGAGATGAAGGATCACTGGGTTTTTCATCGGCCTTGGAGGGAGAAATTTATTTGCTCCAATTGTCCCAATTTACACAGTAATAAAGCTGATGTTGTTGAAGAACACTGCAAAAAGTGCACCTTCCCACCACCACTTTGCAATGTTTCCTTCGTTTTGGCCACTTTTAAATGTCCACCCTGTAATCTCTATTTTGAATCTTCAAAAGAGTGGAAAGAGCACAACTCAGTCTGCCTTAGATTAAGTTTCGCTGCTAATACCGAATCTTCCAGCAATGCCCTGGCTTCCTCGACAACTGCAAATGCTGCAACAGTATCTTCCGATACTCCGCCCATTCTTAGAGTGACAGTTCCTTCTTCGGCTTTATCCACACTCGCAAAGAACAATAAATATCCAAATGAAAATACCACCTCTCAGGCTTCACTTACAGTCATATCGAATTCTTCGTCAACTGCTATTGAACCTGTCTCTTCCAATTCGAATTTCGCCACCATTTTGCCCAGCAATTCGGCAGCGAACACAAGCCCTATGCCAAGACCCAAAGACAAACGTCTAGCAAGTCTGGATGTTGAGGTGATCGACATTGTTTCCGAAAGCAGCTCCAGAAGTTCCGGCTCCGATTTATTGAAGAATGCCAAAGCTAGGGAAGTTCCTAAAGATATGCCTTTGATTGAATCGGAAACTAATAAATCCAAGTATGACTCGTACACTTCCAATAGGTCAGAGAGTCAGTATCGACGCAAAGATGTTTCCTTGTCCAAAGCCCTCGTCAGTTGCCCGGCTAAGAACAAGAGAAACTCGAAACCCGCTTCCAAAAATTCCAAGGAACCTTCAAAAGACACGAATTTATCAATGACTACTGTCAATCCCGAATTCGAGAGCTTGCTTACGGAACTGGAAGGCATGGACGGTCAAACGCGGGTAGAGAAGGGTAATTTAGAGATGAACCAAACTCGGTCAGAAATGGATAAAATTCTTGCAGAGATGGGTCAAACTTTTACAAATATGTGTCAAAGTCACCCAGAGAAGAATGGTCAACCTGATGTGGAGAAGAATGGTCAAGATAAAAATGCTCAAGATAGTGTGAATAAAAATGGTCAAGCTCGTCTCGAAACGACTGGCCAAGCTTGTTTGCAGCAGAATGTTCAAGCTCGTGTGGAAAAGAATGGCCAAACTGGTCCCGAGAAAATTGGGCCAACGTGTCAGAGAAATATTTTAGAAGGAGCCAAGGTACCATCTAACGATAATTCTCGAGACTCTTTAAAAACAAACGAAGAATTGCCCACTTCGGATATTGGAAGTGTGGGGTCCAAAAATACCAACAGCCCTCTTCCTTTCGAAGTTGTACTTCTACCGGACGAGGAGGACAATGCCAGTTCCAAGACAAGCACTACTATCGGAAACCAAGTGGATATTAACTCGAATAAATCTGCGGTCACCGTGCAGCAGAATAGTGTCGACAGTATTAATAAAGCTCTGAGTGAAACGACTTCCAAAGATTCGCAATTCGATTCTAATACCGCGAGCATCATAGAGGAATACATCGAGTATATAATGATGGACGATACTCCCAATTCTCAAACTAAAGAAACGAGTTCAGTGTCCACCGAACAAGCCACCAATGTCAAAGTAGCCACCAATGTCAAAGTAGCCACCAATGTCAAAGTACCCACCAATGTCAAAGTACCCACCAATGTCAAAGTACCCACCAATATCGAGAAAGTAGCCGCTATTGTCGAGAAAGTAGCACCCACGCGTTTGCGAGTCAGAACACTGGCAGAATTACAAGATATAAAAATGCAACTCTGCGACGTCTGTGGACAAAGTTTCGATTGCGAGAAGGTCTTCAATCAGCACATGCAAGAGAAAAAGTGCAAAACGAATCAAAAGAGTTTTCTCCAGCCGCCGAAACATCCTTCAAGAGGCTCCTCAGTCAGCTACGAGACTTCGTTTACACAGAAGACGCCTAACAATCAGGACTTTCTTCCACCCTTGATGCCTTTGTCTCGTCACGTTCAACAACGTCCAAACGCAAACCTACCCGAGACGAGACAGTCTTCTTCAAACTTTGGAAACTTTAACCAAAATGCAGAAATTATTCAACCCTCTAATTCTAGTTTCAGCTCTCACGTTCCTCGATCAGGTGCTATTCAATTGCCAGAACGCACTGGTGGCAATGCCCTCCAAAAGCGACCTTCTGGCGCCGCTACGAGGATCCAGAATGTCTCGAGACCCCAGTCGCCCGGCGTCATACATCACAGAGGTCTGCCTCACTCTTTGATGCAGAGAACGCCAGTGCGACAAAATCAACCCGTGGCTACATCCCGGCCACCCTACATTCCCTCCGTACCAATGCCATATCGACCTCCAGCGGAGAAGAACAACACCTTGAATTGTAGGAATTGTCACAATTACTATGCTAAAAATCTTACTGAGTTCTATTCCCATTTGCTGATGCATTACACCGAACCCTCAGCAAATGGAAACTCAGCAACTCAAGTAAATAATGATAATACTTTGAGGACCAATTCTCTTACAGGGTATCAAGAACTTGATAAAAACAATCCCAACACCTCGGGCTATCGGAACACGCAGATAACAGCCAGCGATATTTACGGCTCCTCGTCCACTACTGGATCGACAACAGCAACAACAACAGCAGCAGGCAATTGGCAGACTCCTGGAAAATATATTTACACCTGTCAATACTGCACTTTTCAAACTGAGTTCAAAGCCTCGATTCAACTCCACGAGAAGAATCATCAAATGTCCATTGCCATGCAGGAAAAGAATCAGTATCAGAATAGCGTTCAGCAGCAATCGCAAGGAATGTCCACGTTCCCGCAGACGATTAATCAGCAGGAGATAAGCGCCCCGGCCAAGCAACACAAAGAAATGAATAAAAGTCCCATTCCTCTTTTTACCAGTGTAAGTAGTGATGTTTACAAATGTTTGTTGTGTGAAATTTTCTTTTTTACCTCCCAAGAGGAGTTCTCGAGACATTTGCAAACGGTGCATAAGCGCAATTACAAAGAAAATAGTCCACAAACTCCTATTGAAGTTGGGAATGTTTGCTTTGTTTGTGATTACTGTGACCCGCCCCAGCTTTTCAATACGGAAAATAACTTGCGGAAGCATATGAATTTCTTGCACAATTTCATCTGTCAGATTTGTTCGCAACGCTGCACGTCAAGGGAAATATTGCAGACTCATTTAATGAGTCACAAGATCGACGCTCAGGCTCAATAGAACATGTACGTACAATCAAGGCTCTTTCAACAATAGTAGTTTTTTTTGTAAAGGAAAAGAACAGTATCTTGGTACAATTTTTGAGTAAAATTACTGAGATGCTATTAAAGAATTGAGAAAAGTATCTTGTTCAATGAAAACCAAATAGTTTATTTTACAGTTAGAATTTAACAATGCGGTGGCATGCGCACTGAATTTGGGACAGGGTTTTTTCTTTTGTAAATTTAGGACACCCAATTCGGAATTTGGTACTTTCAATACGGAATTTGATACTTCCAATTCGAAATATCGAACACTTAATTCCGAATTTGTGACTGCCAATTTGAAATTTGGTACTTTCAATTCGGAAATGGGTGCATCCAATTCAGAATTTTAAACTCCCAATTCGAAATTTGCATCCAATTCAGAATTTTAAACTCCCAATTCGAAATTTGTGACTCCCAATTTAAAATTTGGCACTTTCAATACGGAATTTGGTACCTCCAATAAGGAATTTGAGACTCCCAATTTAAAGTTTGGTATTTGGTACTTTCAATTCGAAATTGGGTACATTCAATTCAGAATTTTAAACTTCCAATTCAGAATTTTAAACTTCTAATTCGGAATTTGTGATTCCCAATTTAAAATTTGATGACTCCCAATTCGGAATTTGGTATTTTCAATACGGAATTCGGTACTTCCAATTCGGAATATGGAACACCCAATTCCGAATTTGTGACTGCATCCAATTCAGAATTTTAAACTCCCAATTCGAAATTTGTGACTCCCAATTTAAAATTTGGCACTTTCAATACGGAATTTGGTACCTCCAATAAGGAATGTGAGACTCCCAATTTAAAGTTTGTATTTGGTACTTTCAATTCGAAATTGGGTACATTCAATTCAGAAAACTTCCAATTCAGAATTTTAAACTTCTAATTCGGAATTTGTGATTCCCAATTTAAAATTTGATGACTTCCAATTCGGAATTTGGTACTTTCCCAATTCGGAATATGGAACACCCAATTCCGAATTTGTGACTGCCAATTTGAAACTTGGTACTTTCAATTCGGAAATGGGTACATCCAATTCAGAATTTTGAACTCTCAATTCGAAATTTGGTACTTTCAATACGAAATTTGGTACTTCCAATTCGGAATTTGAGACTCCCAATTTGAAATTTGGTACATTCAACTCGTAATATGAAACACCCAATTGCGAATTTGTGACTCCCAATTCGAAATTTGGTACATCCAATTCGAAGTTTTACACTTTCAAAATTCGGAACTTTCAATTCGGAATTTAGTACTTTCGATTTGGGATTTCCAATTAGGAATTTAATTTCTCCGATTTGCAGTTTGAGACTGACAATGCTAAATTTGAAACTTTCAATTCGTAATTTAGTACATCCACTTTGGAGCATTTAACTTTCAACTCGGAAATTGGTAGGTCCAATTCGGAAATTTATACATTCAATTCGGTACTTCATAATTTTAATTTATATCTATTCGTAATTTACCCGAATTGCAAGTACCAAATTCCGAATCGGGAGTTTCCAATTTCAAAAGGGGAGTTTCAAATTCCGAATTGGGAGTTTCAAAAACCGAATTGGGAGTTTTAAATACCGACTTGAGAGTTTCAAATACCGAATTGAGATCCGTAATTCTGAAAATTCAGTTCGAAACTTTATACTTTCAATTCGGTACGTTATAATTCTAATTCATTTTATAACTTGCATTCTTTGTACAATTGCTTTTTTGTACAACTAATGCGAAACTTGGGACATCCGATTCGTAATCTAGGACATCCAATTCGAAACTTTCTACTTGCATTTTTTACTTTTAATACACCTATTCTAGAACTTTTTGTTTTCAATTCGAAACTAATTAAACGTCAGATTCGTTAACTGGTGCTTCCAATTCAAAACATTTTTCACTGAATTTAGAGCTTACTCACAATTCGGAATCCGATGTTTTTCATTCGGAATTCGATATTTTTTATTCGGAATTCGATATTTTTTATTCGAAATTCGATGTTTTCATTCGGAATTTGATATTTTTTATTCGAAATTCCATGTTTTTCATACGGAATTAGATACTTACAATATGGAAGTCTTTCAAAAATCTAGAAAATATTGTTTTTACCAATAGTTGATAAATTGATCATGTCAAATCTAAAGAAAACAAAGCAAAAACTTTTTCAAAAATTCTTCAACACTAAAGGAGTAATTTTTTCTTTAAAACTGATTTACATGGATTAAGTTGAAGTCGGCGAACGGTTGCATTAATTCAAGTATAGTTAATTATTTAAAAAATTTCTTTCGAATTTTGTAATTAAAAATGCATTTTTTCTCTTTCTTGCAGACAGGTGGCAAATCTTTCATTTCCTTTTATGCTTTTTATGAATCACAATTTACCAGGTTTCGAATTTAAAGTATAAAATTTCGCATTGTTGGTTCCAAGTTTTGTATTAGAGATTGCAAAACACGAATTAATAGTGGTATTAGATTTCGAATTGTAAATTCCAAATGTCGAATTCGAGAATCAAAGTTTCGAATTGGAAGTTCCAAATTTCGGATTGAAAATTCCAAATGTCTAATTGGACATTCAAAATTTCGAATTGGAAGTTCCAAATTTCAGATTGAAAATTCCAAATGGCGAATTGGAGATTAAAAATGCGTAATTGGATGCAGTAAGTTTCGCATTAAAAGAATGAAGCTCTGAATTCATTGCGTGTGTCAATTTTGAAACTTTTGAATTTGAAGGTACTTCTAGTTTAGAATTACTAATGACTGTTTTTTAAAAGAATACATAAATAGTCATATCTGCGTCTATAAGATTGATCAAACCATTGATATAATCTAAAAATATGCTTACTAGAGTTTAAGTACTTTTAAAATAAGTTTATCAGAATAGACGATGCGACGCCAAACTAAAAAGTAATTTATAGAAAAACCAATGAAAAATGTGATTAACTTGAATGAATTTTGAAAGTTATCAGTGTAATTTTCAAAGAAAATAACTGAGTAAATATTATTTGCAGTTTATATTTTGCGCTTTGTCAAATTCAATAAATATATTTCTTGTCCAATCGCAATAGCTTATTTTGTTTATTGAAACGTTTTTCTCTGTTATAGGTTAAATAGTTTTTTTTTTCAAAAGTAATCAAAACTTTTTTAAAAATATTTTTAAAAATTTGGTTGCAAATATTCCAGAGTCAATATTAAAATGCCTCATTGTTAACTTTATAAGTAATTTTTAATAATTTTGTGAACTAATAATTGTTAACAATAATTTTAATTTTACGAAATTATGTCATTTGTTCAAAATTGACAATTTCGTTTATTGAACTTTTGAAAACAAGTGTATTACTCTTTAATTAGTAAACAATGAATGTTAATTTCAAAATTTTAAAGGAACTTGAAAATTTCAAGAAAAATTGAATTGAATGCATTATTTTCTATTTTCTTTCTTTTGTTTCTTTTTCTTGTTATACTTGTTGATTTAGCGAATTTAAAGTCAGATTAAAATCAGTTCAACAGTGTTTTCTATTAATTAAAATTCTTTCTCAAAATCTAAATTATTATTTACAATTTTCTGTTAAAGATGTTTTTTTTGTAATAATATTTTTAAGAAATCTTTCGTTTTTTGACAGTAACGTTTTTAATATTCAAGAATGTTAGAATTTATTAACTTTTTTAAAAATTTCTGGTTGAAAAGTTTGCAATTTTTATTGTAGAAATTGGGAATTTTTTTCTCATACCTTCTGCTTAATTGGACACAGAATTGAAATTTCCTGAAAATAATTTTTGCAAGAATTGCTGTTTTTTTTATCTTAAAGTAAGTGTTAAGTATAAAAATTATATTCTTAAATATTTGTTGTTTAAAGTACCTTGATTTAGTGTTAAGTATACATCAGTGAAAACATTTCTTTAATATTTTGCTTCATTATCACTTGATTCAAAAATATTTTTGAAAACGAATTAATGTGTATAATTTGTTTTTCATAATTTTAGAATCTTTTACATCCAGTTGATTATGTTAAGGCAATTTAATATTGTTGGAATTAATCTTCAAAGATGTTTTCTTGATTTTGTGTGTCGATACAATTGTAAAGTAATTTCCTTTTTTGAATAATATTTTTTGCACGGTATTTTAGTCATACTTGAATATAAATGTATTTTAACCTCTTTTTAAAGAAATTAGTTTACAATTCTTAAAATTAAAAAAAAAAAATTTTAATTGTTTTCAAAAATAATTGTGTGAGAAAATCATGTTTTCTGTTATTTTCATGTGATTAAAAGGTGATTAAATTTTGAAGAAAATATCATGAGTGTATTAATTAATAAAGGTTTGTGCCATTTTTGAGCACATTTTTTTACTCTCAATCACAAATTTGTGTCTTGAATACATATACATCGAACCTAGTCTCTCTAGAATTCTAAGAAACACAAAAAAGTATTTTGTTTGTTAATCAAATTCGTTTATTGTTTTTTTCTAGAAAACATATCGTGGAATACTCACCCTTGAAAAAAAATAATTTTTTGAATAAAATGATTTACTATTTATAAGTACTTAGTGAACGGATTTTATAAACTAAAGTATATCAATTATAAATATAGCTTAATTTTCAATTATAAAATGCTAATTGCGCTAAAAAGATTTTGTACAAGATCACTTTGAACGTGAATCTTGATTAAAATACCGAAATATCGAATCTCGAAAGAAATCCTTATTCAATGATGTACATATGTAAATTATTAGAGATTAATTTTTAGTTATAGATTATTTTAGCTTAATTAATATTTGTTAAATTACGGCTATTATTGAATTATCGATACTGGCTATTATTATTATCGATACTGGCAGTCGCTTTTATTTAGTTTTTGCAAAACAGACTAATGCGAATTTTCAATTGCGCGTTATTTATACGGTGAATAATTGATTGTTAACTTACTTTTCATTTACTTGTGTAAACTCAATATTGACTGAAAACTTTAACTTGCTGCCATTTGTAAATTTTTGCGAATTGTAATCAAAACCATAATGTTTTTATGAGAATAGTGTGAATGTGTGAAGAATGTAAACATTAGGAATAATTACGTAAACTTGTACTCTTTATTTTGAAAAAAATGATTATTTTTTAATTTTTGTTCGTTTGATATAAATGCAGACTTTTTTTGCTGTCTAAACTGTTAATTTATAAGTTAATAAGTAATAAGACGCACAATTGTGCAACAATAAATAAACTATTTTGAAGAAAGGCTAATTTTTGTAAAAAGAAACATTTAATTTGACTTCTTTTACTAAAATATATTTTATCGAATATATATACATATATATATATATTGTAAGTAATCTTTGGAAGAAAATTGTTGACATTGCTTTGAAATAAGCAGAATTCATTGAAGAATTTTTAATGTTTTTTTTTTCAAGTGATTAAAGATGTTGGATGCTTTGACAAAGTACTTAAAACAAGAAAATCAATGATCAAACTAACATATGAAGAAATTATTATTTAGGTATATTAGGTATGTAGGCATGCATATAAATTTTTCAAGATTTTGTCAATGGGACCAACATCCTTAATCCTTTAAAATATAAAAACCCTTTTGAATTGCATATTTTTCCCATTTTTTATTCACTTTTTTAAAATTTTTGTATTTATGTTTCGAAATTCTAAAAAAATTGTCTTATTGTGCTTGTTTTAAGCAGCATTATATTTAAAAAATTCTATTTTTAATTATAATCCGTTAAAGAAGGTTGTATTGCATTGTTCTTAAATGCACTAGAGCAAAATTAATAAAAGATTAAAAAAAGTAATTTTAAAATCAGATTTGTAAAGAACTGATGATGAGTAACAATAATTTAATTAAGCGCGTGTTTCTTGTGAAAAATGAAATTTGTCGAATTGATGTAAGGAGAAAACATCTTTCTTAGTTGTAGTTTTAACATTATTTGGAGCTTTCAGGAAGAGTATTATAGTTACACAATATGTATTGTATTAAACATACAGTGTTATGCTTTCACAATGAATCATCCAAAAAGTACTTGTTGAATTTTTGTAAAACTCTTAAGAGAAAGTTCTTCCTCTTTTATTTGTAGTTTAAATAAATAGCAATTTTTATAAGCTGACTCATAATTTTATACAGGGTAGTTTTCCAACTCTAAACAGAAAGAAAAGAAATTTGTATGTCTTATGGCGTTAGAAACTTACTCTTTATTTATATGAGATGTGACTTATATATTATGCAATAAGTTATGTAATATTACAGTATTCAAGCATATTGTTAATAAATTAAATTTTTTTCTACATTTTCAAGAGTTGACTTTTCGTTTTTCAAAACCTTGTCCTTAAATATTTGGGTCAATTTCTTCTTTTTTACGAGATTTCAATTTTTTAAAGTTCATTCGTTTTCTGATACATAAAATATTTAATAAAATTTGCCGCAATCAAATTTTCGCCGATACAAATAATAATGCATCTTATTTTCTAAATACTAATAATTGTTATAATTTTTTAATTAAATTATCCAATGATATTTTATTACCGGTTGATAGTTATCATCCACCATTGTTGATTTTGTTGCACGGAAAAAATTTGTTTCAGAAATTCTACAGAATTTTGTTCGGTAAAATTGGGATGAAGAGGCAAAACCGAAATTTTTCAAGAAGTAGTACAGTAA
>WNHD01015095.1:0-14668 GCA_011057455.1 Ganaspis sp. Gsp50 | reverse complement strand
TTAGCCTTAATCAATTATTTATTAGTCTTAATTCATTGTTTTTTATTCTCAACACATTGTTTTTAGTTTCAATTCATTGTATGTTGTCTCAATCCATTGTTTTTAGTTTCAATTCAATATTCTCTAGTTTCAATTAATTGAATTCTATGTTCAATTTATTGTTTATAATACATCTTAATTCTTTTCTAGTTTCTAGTCATCGTATTTTCGATTCAAGTAATTGTTTTCTTAGTTTCAATTCTTTGTATTCTAGTTTCAATTCATTGTTATAGACCCAATCCATTGTTTTTGAGTTTCTATTTATTGTTTTCTAATTTCAATTCATGATTTTTTATTTCAATTTATCTTTTTTGTTTCAATTCATCGTTGTCTAGATTCAATTCATGTTTTTTGTTGCAATGCAATTATTTCTTGTTTCAAATCAGTGCCTTTTGTTTCAATTCATCGTTTTCTTTAATTAATGGTTAATTAATTCAATTAATGGTTATGGCCCTAATATATCGGGTTTTAGTTTCTATTTATTGTTTTCTTGTTACAAGTCATTGTTTTTTGTTTCAATTCTGTTATTTTTGTTTCAATTCGGTTATTTTTGTTTCAATTCTGTTATTTTTGTTTCCATTCTTTGATATGTTCCAATTATCGTTTTCTAGTTTCAATTCCTTGTTTTTTAATTTAAATCCATTTTTTTATTCTAATTGTTTTTCGATTTCCACCCTACATTTTTGAGTCTCAATTCACCTGTTTTTCTTTTATTACAATTGGCGAGAAAAATGAACGTGAAATTGCAATTAAAGCAATTCTAGTGTAATTGTGTTTTGTTATCTTCATTGCTGGAATTATCTTTAACGATCTGGGGAGAGAAATGGAAAGTAAAGATGTAGTTCGAGCTTGTTTCTTTCGGCTCAAGTGTGTGGCGTTTATATCTGTAAAGTAACCATGGTGAAATATTCTGAGAGAAGTCCGTGGCCTTAGAGAGGGCTTAGCTATAATCTGAAATATATTGGTGCCCAGTGTTTGTCCACAACTCGTTGACCGGCATTATAAATCGGCCAAGCGTAGGCATTCGTTCGAGGACATTAGTCAAAGCTGGTAATGTCGTATGCGATAATGTACCTGATACCGCCGATCCTCGCTTCCATGTGTTGGTAAAACTTCATAGTGCCCTATACCCCATGAAATTCAAAAGGTCGCCAAGCTCTTCATCGAATTTAACATAAATCTGAAATTCGATAATTTTATCGTTTGTTTATTTGATTATTTATTTGTTTGTTTATTTGTTTGTTTATTTGTTTATTTGTTTGTTAATTTATTTATTTGTTTATTTGTTTGTTTATTTGTTTGTTTATTTGTTTGTCTATTTGTTTATTTGTTTATTCGTTTGTTGATTTCTTTGTTTATTCATTTCTTCATCTGTTTTTTATTTGGCTTTTTATTCACGGTAAAGAAAAATCCGTATCAATCGTCATAAATTTAAACCCTTTTTCCATTATGTGATTTCCTTTTTAATGAATTGTGCAGAAACTTGAGGTACGTAACGTGTATCGTATTTGTTGCTTGGGGTTATCGTACTACATCTTCCTGTACGTGACGAGGGACATAATGACGATGGTACCTTTTCAGCGTTTCTGTAATTTCAGCTCACCAGATGAGCAAGCCTTTGTTTCCCGATATTATGTTTTTCGCGACTTTCGATCTTGTCATTTAAGCCATAACTGATATTATACAAGAATTGCCGAGTATCAAGTTGTAGCAGCCAGTTTCTCTCTTTATCCTTTTGTTCTAATACCAATCCACTAAATATCATGTTCCCCTTTTCTCTCTCATCAAACTCATTTCTTACTTATTATATTCTTCCTTCTAATATTATAATAACAATAATATTATTGTAACATTTATTATTATGACATTATTATTATGACATTATTATTATGACATTATTATTATTATAACATTAATATTATTTACTATCATTTACTGTAATCTTTCCTTCTAATTTTTTGATAGTCTCTCTTATACCATTTTTTCGCTCTTATTCTCCATTTTCACAGCAAAAGTCTCAAAATGAGACACTTCTTTTTGCAGTTATAATATTTATTGTTACTTTGTTGTACAGTTTCTTAAAATTCTTAAAAACGACCATAAAGATTAATCCTCTTTATACGACTTTTACAACAGTGTATACAATTTTACCTCAGCGTGTCTATTTTCTCTGATGCAGTTCGACATTTTTATTGTGCCTTATTTTACAAATAATTTACGTTTCTCACACACGTTTCGACTTCATTGTAGAATTCCAATTATCGAGGTTGAAAAAAATTCCAATCGCTGTAGTATAAATCAGTCAGGGATGTCGCTTGAATTAATATTTACTGTCATAGTGCGGTCTAATTGCAATTAATACAAAGACTTTGTCGGCGTCATGAATTGTGGTTTCGCCAAAGCACCAATAAAGAGAGTGCGGTACTCTCATTGCGTGGTACAAGTTCTTTTCATTCTCGGATCTTCCTCCTCGACAATTTTATAGCTTTCCAGTTAACTCCTACATTTCACTTTTTCCAACCCAATACTCCAAATTCGATCATCTTTTATTTTCTTCAATTCCCATTCTTATAACTCCTAATTATATAATTATTTCCTAACGAAATAAATATTTAATAAATATTTAATAAATATAATAAAAATAAATAAATACGAAATAAAAATTATTTCGTACAAAAGTAATAGTAAATATAAATAATAATAGTAAATACAAAATAATAGTAAATACAAAATAATAGTAAACCATTTTTCAATCGTTTTCTAGATGATGGTAAATGATTTTCAATCGTATATAAATGGTGGTAAATAATTTCCAATCATATATAAATGAAAAGTAATCGCATGCATCTCCCAACAAAAAACTGCCAAAAGATAACCAAGAACGTACGCGAGACAATTGACCTGATTGAAAATGTGTTCAAGAAGCGAAAGATACAGAGAAAAAGAACTTTTCTGCGTTTGTGTAATGAAGGATTTATTACAAGCGACGAAAAATGCATTTGGAGGTCTTATATTGACTCAAGTGAGAGCAATAAATAATTCGATCCCCATTTGTTTCGATCGATGCTCTCGAAAGCCTTCGGTCCGCCTGTTGTCGTTTCTACCCACTCGCGATAAGTCGTGGCCGTGTTGCGACTCAATCCCGCGGTTTCTTCCTTATAAATCTTCCTCACGGATATAAATCAACGTGCCTCTAGCAGTGTGATATCGAAGAGAGCCCCTGATACACCCAAGGACCCTTCGATCCCAGAAAGACACACGGGTCCCACTTATGGTACTCTATGTTTTACGCCAACAACTTCATTCTTCACTCAACCCCTCACAATCTCCCGCAAGTTGAAAAAACACAAATTGTTACTATTTTTTCATTCTCCTGGCAAAAGGCAAATTGTTACTATTTTATCAATCTGTTGACAAAACACAAATTGTCACTATTATCGTATTTTCATTTGACTAGATCTATTCACTTTTATTATTCGGCGGGTTCTACGTTAATTTACCGACCGCAGGTAACGGATACCGACCGGCGGTAACGAATACCGACCGTTGGTAATGGATACCGACCGTTGGTAATAACTACCGACCGGCGGTAACAGATATCGACCGTGGGTAATGGATACCAACCGCAGATAACGGATTCCGACTGTATCTACTGAAATTTGAATGCTCTTCGAATCAGGGAATTAGTCGAACGCAAAATAACGTAACTGTCGGTAAATCGGTCCAGAACCGGCCTCTGGAATTTATGCTTCTAATTGGGATTGAAAACGTTCGTTGTATCTTATTTTGTTTTGAGTTACTAAGTTCTTTTGCTTAAAATTTGTTTGCACATTTAAATGAAGATAAATTTAAAAATATCAGAATGTAAATAAAAAAAATAATAAATTCTACATTTATAAAAATGTAAAATCATTTAGGATGCGAAATCGGTTCGGACAAGTCAGGTTGATGGATGATGTTTAAGTCCGAGGTTGAACGGAGGCACTTGAGGGTTAAAATAGTAGAAAACGAAGGGTCCTTTGCAGTCTATTGGTCTCTTTATTTCTTCCTTTTTGCCCATCTTCGAAGAGGAGCTCCGCACTCGATGTTATTTACGACTGCTGATTTATCGGATGAAAGGAAGCGGCAGCTTAGGACCCGTTCAATCCCCAGCGACAATCCAAGAAAAGCAGCAACTCTTCCTTTCTTTCTCGTCGATTCCTTCGCTTCCGCACATTTGGCGACCAAACTTTTTTCCTCCCGTAGAGCATTTTTTATTTATTCTCAAAGAAAAACAAAAGCACTTTCAAGTTTCTAAACAGCATTTTGTACGTTAATTGTAAGGTATCCTTTTGTGGTTTAAATATCATTTTGTACGTCTATTGTAACGTATCCGTTTGTAATTTAAATACAATTTTGTACGCTTATTGTAACGTAGCTTGTCGTACGTACAGTTGCAAGACAATATTTTGTGCACCAAAGTCTTTTGTTTTATCTTAATTACAAGCGTTCGAGATTGGATAACATGTTTGGGGATCTTACGGTTTGGTTTATTGTGGCTGTTAATGAAGGGGAATAATAGTTCGATACCAATTAGCGAGAAACTGTTGGAAATGGCGGTGAACCCATAAAAAGAAACGGCCGCTAGGTAAGTAGGTATGCTTCTAGCATTAACTACTCCCATGGACTATGGCCAGAGGACCCAACGGGCCAACGTTAATTGAACGCACCGCTCGTAACAACTTACCCCGCACTCTCGTTCCACCCAAACGTCGGTCTCCAGGTTGCGAGAATCTATACCACTTACTTTTATGGTTTCCAAGCCTAGTCAACTGTACACTTTCCACCCACAATAAAACCTTCCACCCTTCTTTCAAACAATTTCTATCTTCTTACAAAAGCTGTTACATTTTTTTTGAAAATTCTGTTTTACAAACTTCTGTCAACGTTTTGCAAATTTTTCTGTTTGTACAAACTTTCTTCTGTTTTACAAACTTGCGCCCATGTACAAAATCTTTTTAGTACTGTGTGCTGGAACTCAACATTTAACTTTTATTAGTGCGCTAAAAGTACTGTTTACGCACTAGTGTATACAATTTTATAAAGTATTAGCAAACATTGATAGCATTTAATATAAAAATAGTATTTTTTAAAGCAATTACGTTTTTTCTGAGGTTGGATAACGACCGAAGGTGAATGGGTTTCGTTTCTTGTTCATTCTATTTTCCTTCCCTCAAAACGGAGTCTTGTTCGCGGTTTAAGGGCTGTGGGCTACAGTATAGATAGAAGAGAAAACTTTACGAGAACCCACACTCATCCTTCAATCTCTCTCTTTTACCACTTTCCTCGTATATCAATTCATGCGGTTTCAAAATCAGTCTCGAGTCGCACGCATTTCAACAAAAAATGCGGTTCTAAAATCATTGCATTGAACCACACATGGCTTCACAAATCGCTTGCCTGTGACCAAAAAAATATAATTGTTTGTAAACCGACGAGTAACAGTTTTCTTCTGAACGTTTCGTATTCCCACCGCTGCCACCAAAAAATGTTTCATTCGCCAGAACGTCACTTTTCTGGTGGCAGCGGTGAGACAAACGCAACGAATTTTGATCAGTAAATTACGGAGTTCGGTTTTCATTCTCGTTTGTTTATTATTCCGAATTACATTTTGTTCAAAACTGTGTTCATTGGAGATAACAAGATCAATTAAAGGCACAAATGTAAATTACAAATAATAAAATCAATCGAAACTTATAAAATAAATTGTATCTAATGAAATAAATTGCAACTAATAAAATAAATTGTAACTAATAAAATAAATTGCAACTAATAAAAAGATGAATTGTAACTAAGAAGATGAATTGTAACTAATAAAATCAATTGTAATTAAGATCAATCGTAACCAAGATCAACTATCCCTAAAAAAATAATTGCTTTACGAAACACAGTATTTAATAACAGAGAAGTGAATTTTGCGATCCGATGGTATCAGCTCGGAAGTGTTGGTTTCTTTCACTGTATGAAGAGAAGTCAACTTATGGAGGGTGGGACTGAGACTCGCGAGAAGAGAAAATATACGGTGGAGAAATGCGAAAATTATTGATATTGCCTGAGTCACATATCATTGTCTTGGGATATAGACGTCGTTCTACCTCGCACCCTGAAATAACTCTCCACCCCAACCCCCTCGAAGGCACGAGAGCATCGGTCGGGCGGGGGTGCCGACGGCTCTGATATATTCTTGTAATATTTTTCGATCATCGCGTGCCGCGGAGATTTATTCGCAAGTAGGCGAACGGGGCATCCGAACCACCTGATCGAGAGTTACAACCCTCCAAGTATGCATACTGCTCTCGGATGAGATCCTCCAACAAAAAACTCCACGCATTTTCCCAGAACTTTCCTAGACGTGTGTTCTATCAGAAACCGCTCACATTTATTTATTATATGGAAGACTTTATTATTTTGAAGACTTTATTATTTGAAAGACTTTGTTATTTGAAAGATTTTATTATTTGAAAGACTTTGTTATTTGAAAGACTTTATTATTTGAAAGACTTTATTATTTATTATTTTAGAAGTACTAATTTAATTGGCTCCGGATTTTTATTATTTAGATCAAGGTTTCGATAGAGGACGATAAAACAAAATGAGACTTGAATAATAAGGGGAAGAAATAGAATTGGTTAATTTATTTCCGAAGATTAGAAAAAGCAATTTACAACTGAAACTATCGATTGCAATTTCCAAGGGAAAATTTATGGCAACGATTATCGTCGGAGATTCAAAAAATTCGGAGGCGATTTTTTCATTCTATTTGAAACGAAAATTCAATTTTTTGAAATCTATTATGTTCTTTACAATTTTTGCAACAATAGTTGAATAAAATGTTTAATTGTTGTAACTTTGCAACAGCAGTTGCATAAAATGTTTAATTGTTGCAACTTTGTAACAGCAGTTGCATAAAATGTTTATTTATTGTAACTTTGCAAAAACAGTTGAATGAAATGTTTATTTATTGCAATTTTTGCATCACTAGTTGCATTTGTATAAAATACACAATTGTACAAATTATGTAACAAACAAAATGTGGAATAAAATATATTACGAAAACCAGAAGCAGAAGAATAAAAAGTAAGTGTTTATTGGCATGTGAAATTAAACTGAATGGTTTTTACGAGGGTTGGGATCGATTGAAGTAATCGAGTTTCTTTCAAGTCGTACATAGTGGTCAAGGAAGAATCAGGATCGCTGTCTACTGAGATAATACTAGGGGAACTTGCAACAATACTATAGTGGGACGATGGCACTCCGAAGGCCAGTTAAACTGTTCGGAAACTCTCTGGCTTTCCAATTAAGCAAAGATCCTGATCCGAAGGGTCAGAATGCATTGCTGACCACATATTTAACACTACATAAATCGCGACCCGACTTATAGAACGCTAATCTAATTATTTTCCCATGTTTATAAACCTGCAAATTCAACGTCAACAAATCAAACGTTGATCCCTCCTGAAACAATTCCGTTTAATCCCTGAATTTTAATTCCAATCGATCCCAAAATTTCTCATCAATAGCAGAATGTTAATTTCTATCAATCCCGGAATTTTGATTCCAATCGATCCCAAAATTTCCGATCAATCTCCGAATTTTAATTTCTATCAATTCCGGAATTTTAATTTCGATCGATCCCAAAATTTCCGACCAATCGCAGAATTTTATCAATCCCGGAATTTCAATCGATTCTGGATTTTTAATTCTGATCAGTTTTGCTCTATTCTATAATTCTATTCCATAATTCCATAATTCGATTATTGTTGATAAAAAATATCACAGGATAAACGATCCGTTGTTTATCGTTTTAGATTTAATCGAAATCGGTTTTTAAGGGATTTTGCAACTTTTTGGAATCAAATGAATTCGAGTTTTGAGATTAATTGTATGGAGAGGAATAAAATTAATTTTTCCGAATTGTAGGATAATTTACAAGCACGCCTAGTTGGTTAATTTCAAGCATCGATAAATGTCTGCGAATCTTACCAAACTCATAAACAAAAACATTCGTATTTAATAGGATGACGGTGTTTCTGGACTACTCGAAATCATTCAAAAATTTTTTACTTTACTTCGTTTTTAGATAGTAATAAACTTTGAGTACGTTCTCTAAATCAAAACTGATTGTGCGTTTATTTTGGAATAAAAATAGTTTTGTAATAAAAGTAGTTTTGTATCAAAAATAGTTTTGTATCAAAAATAGTTTTGTAACAAAAATAGTTTTGTAATAAAAATAGTTTTGTATGAAAAATAGTTTTGTATGAAAAATAGTTTTGTAATAAAAATAGTTTTGTAACAAAAATAGTTTCATAAATCCCTTATTTTTATAATTTATATAGTTTCATCATTTTCATAATCAAATTGTTATTAAAATTTTATTACTTTTAGATAATTTTACTATTTTTGTAAATACATGATTATTATTCATGAAAATATAATTGCCTCAAAATAGCGAAGATTTCAAAATGGAAACGTGAACTTAAAATGAAATTCTATCGAATGTATTGTAATTGGAATTTATGAAGAAGCTCTTTGCGATTGTTTGGAAATTAGTTGGTAGAATCGGAGCAGACAAGAACACAAATAAACCGTTTTCTCAAAGCGCTGATGCGTTCTTGCGAAGCATTTAGGAAACCAACTCTAATTGATTTCACTCAAGTGCTAAGTGGTTATTACTTCCAAACTACAATAAAGATATAAATCTGCAAAAAATACTGACCATGCTTCGATAAATTCTGTCCATTAGTAAACCCTGTTTCGTGCCCTTCAGTTTTCATTAAAACTTTCTATAAGACTTATTTTAGGTATTTATAATTTATTTATAATAGTACTATAATTTTATAAATTATGTAATTATAAATTCATCACAAGTTTGACAATTAAGTATAAGTATACAAATTACATCGAAACTCATGTTTTGAATAAATGCCTATAAATATTAAAAACCAGATTATCAAAAATTCAGTTTTTATTTCCACGAAATGGCGCAATTTTATGTGAGCCGAAATTGGAGGTATTTTTGACGGCTAAAAAATTGAGAGAAGTTCACCCCAAAAGTTATCCCCTCTGCGTACAAAAAAACCCGGACAATAATACAACTATATTTCATATCAAGATCACATTCTTCTCGGGAAGAAAAATGACAGCCACATCACGTTTCCGCACACACAGGCTTCCAGGAGAAATTTATTTTGACAGATTTCATACATTGAAATGATGTTTATATGCCGCGTTTGCCAGAAGATGGATCCATTGCGAAACAATTGACTATTCTTTCTTCCCCAAGTCGCACACGTCTTAGAACTTTCAGGAAACATGCACAAATGTCCATAGGATCAAAGTCTTACGAAAATGCAAAGATTGGGATTTAAGAAGCCAGACGACCAAACTTTTTCCATAAATGATAAACGCGTTTGAAAAATTACGAATACGTTTAATTTTTTGACTAACAAGAAGCCTAAGCTGACTTTGAGCACCTTTTGAGCCGAAAATCCAAACAGAGTGGAAACGCCTGAAAGAATTTGACGACCAGGAACTTTTAGATTTTTGTTAATTTAATCTAAGAACGTAAACAATTGAGCAAAAATAATAAAGCAAACAATTATTGTTAATTATTGTTCACTATAATAATTATTGTTCACTATAATAATTATTGTTCACTGTAATAATTATTGTTCACTATAATAATTATTGTTCACTATAATAATAATTATTGTTAACTATAATAATTATTGTTCGCTACAATAATTATTGTTCGCTACAATAATTATCAAGCAACATTTTGCAAGTTCCGTCTGAATACTGATATTTGACGGATAATGGAATTATTTTAATTTCCTGAAAGAAGGACTTCGTGTTATGAATTGATGAATTCAGATTTTGTCAAATGTCGTTATGAAAGTTTTCTGAATTACATTCTAGGAACACGCAACGTTGACTGTCGCGTTTTCCGAGCTTGGAAACGTTGTAGACACGCGCGGGGCTAACCTGATTAAGTCACGAGTGGATGTCGCAGACGGTGATATTAATTTTCGCGAATGCATCCGAGCGCTGATTGATTTCAAAGTTGTGTCGCAAGAAACTCAACTCAAGTCACCCTACAACCACGCGATTCATTCGTTCGCCACGCATTTCGGATTACGCTTTGCTCAAAGTTACTGAGACACGAGCTTCGAGAAAATCAACTCGCTTTTCGTACGAGCCGCTGTCATAAAAGTTTCTTTCGATCTCGATACACTTCCAGTTTCAGTTTAACGAGAAACAGGCCAGACTAACTACTTTTCCAACTTTACTCAAAACTCGATCCAACTTGCAATTACTCAATCGCAATTACAGTAAAAATGTCCTTCATTTAGGTTTTAAAATCATTTGCGTACATCATTTTAAATCTTGTATCGCCATTTCAAATCAGCATGTGCTCTAAGAGCAAAAAATTCGCTGAAATATCAGCGAATTGTCACTAATTTGAATAAGGTTTTATTATCACTTATAGGTAATTATCACTTATAGGTGATAATCAGCGGTAATTAACGTGTGGTGATAAAAACATGTTACGAGTCGAAAAGTGATTTAAAATAGTCGAGTGCGCAAACAAATAAAGTTGAATAAAATAAATACAATTGAATTGAATAAAATAAATAAAATTGAATTGAATAAATAAAATTGAATAGAATAAATAGAATTGAATAAAATAAACAAAATTGAATAGAATAGGTAAAATTGAATTGAATAAATAAAATTGAATAGAATAAATAAAATCGAATAGAATAATAAAATGGAATACAATAAATAAAATCGAATAGAATAAATAAAATTGAATAGAATAAATAAAATTGAATAAGATGACAAGAATAATGGACCTGATGGGGTATTCGATTGATAGGATTCTCTAGGGAATGTTTACTTCCAAGGATAATTTATCTTTTCGTATTTTCTCTGAAAAGTATTAATGACTTATGAAGACCAATAAAGACAGTATCATAGTGACAGTATCATAGTGACAGTATCATAGTGACAGTATCATAGTGACAGTATCATAGTGACAGTATCATAGAGATAGTATCACAGTGACAGTATCATAGTTTTGTTAAATTATTGTCTATCAGAATGGAACATTAACTCTGAAAAAACGGTACTTGGAAACATACGTGGTGCGCAGTTTAGTTCACGCTCATTACGATTAATTTAATATAGAATAATTGTCCTCATGTGCCATAAAAAGGGAACTGGAATGATAATTTCTCTACTTATGTGATGTCTTGAGGCGGGACGATCTTCATGCTAGACGTTCTATCGTCCAATTCATGCTACTTTATATATAATTACATCAATCTTCTTCTTTCTATCACAATCTTCTTTGCTGTAAAATTTGATTTTGTCAATCTCTTTTTTAGATTTTAAAAAATCTCCACATAAAAACCTTCCTTTGGAATTTTTCTTTGATTTCGTAAGATGGATTTCCGGTCCTTATGAAACAAAATGGAAATTTTTTTCAATTTCAATTTTATCGCTCTAAATTAGAATCAGCGATAAGTGTATCACTATTTCAAATCAGCACATATACTCTGAGAAATAGCAAAAATTTCGCTTAAACATCAGCGAATTTTCGCTGATTTGAATAAGTGATATACCTACACTTATAGGTGATAATCAGCGAAATTTTGCTAATTCAAATTTAAATAGCACGATTTATAATTTTTGTATTGTTTATTGTTATTAGTTATTGATTAAAAAAAACCAAACATTTAAACGTTTATTTATTATAAAGAATACGTTTATTTGTTATAAAGAATACGTTTATTTATTATAAAGAATACGTTTATTTATTATAAATAATACATTTATTTATTATAAATAATACATTTATTTATTATAAAAAATATGTTTATTTATTATAAAAAATATGTTTATTTATTATAAAAAATACGTTTATTTATTATAAAAAGTACGATTGCAGGTTTATTTTTGATACATAAGTTTATAAACCTATGTATCAAAAGAAAAAGGAATGAAGTTAGAATTTACTAGTTTTACAAAAGGATTAGTTTATCGGTTTTTTGGTGATGGATAAAAAATTTAAAAACGTGTTAAAATGCAAATGCTGGGTATAAAAAGGCAAAACAAGCGAATTCACTTATAATATCCGTGTTTCAGTGAAATTGGAAATTCGAAATGGATCTCGCAAGAGCATGATATAGGAGCTATTCCTCGTGACACTTCGAAATAGACTTGGTATTACCATTCTACGAAGCGTACCACACATCTAAACTCGTTATATTGGAAATTATTCCCAATGTTCAAACATCCGGAAAGACAGCTCGAGTATCCTGAACTTTGAAACAGCAAGCTGTGCACTCGGGTATGTGGTATATACCCAAATTTATCAGATTTTCAAATTTATCAAATTTATCAAATTACGTTTAACACCCATTTATTCAATTTCGTTGGTTTTCTTTCTTTTCATCAAAAGGAAGGTACTCAAGTTTATAATGACTCGTAAGTCGGTTTTTCGATATTATTATTGCTTGAAACAA
Source organism: Ganaspis sp. Gsp50 (assembly GCA_011057455.1). Taxonomy (NCBI): domain Eukaryota; kingdom Metazoa; phylum Arthropoda; class Insecta; order Hymenoptera; family Figitidae; genus Ganaspis; species Ganaspis sp. Gsp50. The sequence goes on along the minus strand of WNHD01015095.1, from coordinate 2,060 downwards.
GTACATTAATCAACACCTCGAAAGAAATGTATCGACAGGAAAGAAAACAAAAAGAAAACGAAAAGAAAACGAAAAGAAAACGAAAAGAAAACGAAAAGAAAACGAAAAGAATACAAAAAGAAACAAAAAGAAAACAAAAAGAAACTAAAAGAAATGTACAAGAAAAATATGATTTTAAATTTTGGAAATTATGTTTTGAAGTTTTTGGAAATGCTAAGAGAAACATTCACTCAAATCGATTTTGCAAAAAGACAACTTCCGTTGATTTGAATCTCTAATTATAAGTGAATTAGCTATATACTTTTGCTGTTTCAATTAAAGTGAAGGTAATATTTTAGCTTCTTTTTATTGAATTTATTTCTGGATTTATAAGAGACGATTGATATAAAGGAGGTCGAGGATGGACTCTTGCCCTCGAATCTTTTAGAAAACCCGCTAAATCACCCTTGGTGAGGGTAAACCATGCTAGAGATTTGTGCTCTTGTCAGCTGAACCATCGGATGTATCGCGAACGATTGGGCGGGATAAAAGGGATGCTGTGTCGAAGCCCTTGAACCAATATTTCTTCCCAAGAGTCCTAACGAGACCACTTGACTCGCGGATTTACAAAATTCTCTGTAAAAAATTTTCTGTAAAGGAAACCCTTCGGATTACAATTTCATATTTTCAATGAAAAATTCTGTTTCATCAAACCAATAACTCAAGATTTTTAAAAATAGGTTTCGTTTTTTAAAAAAAAAAAATTTTTTTTTATAAAAAAATAAAAAAGATGTTTCTTTTCAAGCAAAAATCATTGAAGTATAAATGATGGATCATTGATGTAAATGATTTTCATGGGAAAATGTTTGAAAAATAAAGTCATTTCGAGGAAAAGTCTGTAAAGGATAAAGAAATTTCAAGGGAAAGTTTTTGAAAAATAAAGACTGTCAAGAAAAAGTGTTTTAAGATTCTGTTTGAAGAGTTGAAATTTCTAGTGAGCGATAAAGATGATAAAATGCTGATTGACTGAAATCAGTAGGAGTTGTAGGTTGAATGAAAAGGTTATAGAAAAAGGTTACTGCAGTTATTGAGAAAGTGAGAGACTATATATAGGGTAAGAATAGGAAAAAGAATATAACATTGAGGGCGATCAAGTATGCTCACTCAACTAAAGGCAGTTTTCATGGGTCATTTCGCACGATTCGCATGAAGGAATCCTTTCCCTAGTATCGTCTTCTGAAACGTTCATAAAATATCAAACAGCACTCAACAGTGTTGACGCCTTTATGAGCCCGACGAATGCTCTTAAGTTTCCCTCTTTACATATCTATAAGGCTAAACAAGACACTTATTTTTATACAAATTTCTTTTATTTCTCAATCATAAAGCACTATTACTGTTCGTTGTGAAATTTCGCTTCTGCTCTACAAAATTTAACTAGAAACATTCCTACAATTACATTATTCATCCTACAATTACGTTGTAGATTCTACAATTACATTCTACATCCTACAATTACATTGTACATTCTAAAATTACATTTTACATTCTACAATTACATTTTACATTCTACAATTACATTTAACATTCTACAATTACATTTAACATTCTACAATTGAATTGCACATCGATCCTACAATTAGAATATCGATTCCTATGTTTCATAAACACGACACTGGAATTAAAGCAGAAAAGGTTTAAAACTGTTTTTTGTATTTTACAGGAATTGAGGGATTCGAATTTATCGAGAGAGACGATTCAAGATTTGCTTTTCTGATTGAACTTCACCGCAGAGGAGGAAAGGAAAACGAGCTCGAGTGACTTCTGTCGGATGAATGATCAAAGAGGAAGAGACACATAATCGCCAAAGGATTGCTCCCTTATAGATTTCTTATTCCAATTCAATTTAGAATTATCGGAGTGAACGATTTTCTGCTCTGAATCACGAAATTGGTGCTGGGAAAACGATTTACTTAACTCACTGAAGGCAGAGTCAACAGGAAAAATTGACAAGTTGAAAAATAATGTGATTAAAGGATTGAAAGAAGAAAGAGAAAATAAAAGCTGCATTTTTTGAGCTG
>WNHD01015076.1:0-13286 GCA_011057455.1 Ganaspis sp. Gsp50 | reverse complement strand
ATTGAAAAATGCTTATTTATCCAACATCTAACTGGGAATTATTTGAAATCTAATCTTAATGCGTTATTCCTCATGACTCAGTTTCCAAAACGCTCAACGTAACATTTTAACTCTTTTCTTTAAACATTTTTTACAATTGAATAAATTTTCTATCAATTTAGTAAATTTTTTAGCACTTGAATAAATTCTTTTGCAATTTAATACATTTCTCTGCATTATAATACTTTTCTTATTCTTTAGGTGAGGAAATTGTAGAAACTAAGTGTACAATGAAGAAATAAATAAATAACAAATAATTTAAAACATTTGTAAAAAAATATAAATATTAATTTAAAATATTTACAATCAAAATAATAAAAAAAATACTCAAGAAAAAATTTTTTAAATACAGTTTAAGTCAGTAAATGCCAAAATTCATAAAAAAAAATCGCACATTTTGAATACACTCTCATTATTGATGAGAATGTAATAAGTCACTGAAATATTTTCTTATAAATAAAATTGATTTCCAAACAAAATATTAGACTTGCGAGGGAAGTTTTCTTTTAAAATAAAAGTTGTATTTCAATTAAAGTTGAGAGAAAGAGATGTAGTCTTTCACCTACTTCTTGGTCCTTTTCGTAATTGAGCCTTAGAGTGGATTCAACGCATTTTCTTCGATCTAAAAATGATCGTCTGATGACGACTTCATTCATGAATCTGAAGTATAATCCTAAGCCATTTACACTAGCGAAATATATCGTGTCTGTGATCATCTGAAATTTAAAAAAAGTGTTATTGATCACCAAATTGTCATTGATAAGATAATGAAATGAATTTTCAGCATTATTATTGACTTCTGTTGACATAAATTAAAATTTCACAATTTTAATAATCGAATCAAGCAAAAAGGTAAAATAAATAACAAAAGTAAAGAAAAAGCATTAGTTAGTTAGTTATAATTTGTATAGTTCAAAACATTTAAAGTACAAAAAATTAAAAGTACAAAACATTAAAACCACAAAACATTAAAAGTACAAAGCATTAAAAGTATAAACAATTGAATTAAAAAATGAAAAGTAAACGACGAATTAAAAATCGATAAACTCTACATTTTTTCTTTTTCATTACATTCTGAAATTCTGTAAAAAAATGTTAGCAAAACATGAACCATAATGAAATTGTTTGTCATCTTAAAAGAAAAATAAACAATCCTGTTATAAGAGAAGATTGAACGCCAATAATAATAAATCGCTTTCGCCGCTCAGGAAATAAGAGTACAAATATTTTCAAATTTTCTAAAAATATTTGTAATTCCTTGCCGAAAGCAAGCAAAACATTTAATTTAAGACGCTGATACAATCTATCAGAAGGAGGAAAAAGTGGTTTATCCAAATATTAAAACAATATCCATGACAAAAGTTACAATGAATATTTCTTTTCAATATTTCATTCTTATCGACTTTTTATTCAAAAATTCATCTGCTATTCGTTTGCAGAGGATAGAATAGAATCGATTGTGTAAATTGGGGAAAGAATTTCTTCGAGAAGAATATATATTTACAGAAAATAGACTTGATAGTCAAGATTGTTAGAATCTTTAAACACCCTCTCTCTCTGTTTTAATTCTTGAAAATGGAATCGGTGTTACGAAAATAATCTTGCCTTCAAACAGTCGTTATTTCGAAATTAGATTTGGTTCACGTGCAATTATATATTTTCGTCATTTGCACTATTGCACGAATGTGATTCATTTTGGTTAGAATTCGCAATTTATACGACGACAAATAGATTGCATCTGAAGCGCAGTTTCACTATAGAAACTGGAAACCTCGACCACAAAAGTTATTGTCAACCTATCAGAGAGCAACCAAAACCCATGCCACTCAAACAATACAATAGTACCATATCAGTTAAAACTTTTATTTTCTCGACTCGAGTGCTGCTCTATATCAATTTAAATATACACCTTTAACAAACAACTATTTCCCACCAGCCGACATTGTCCCTCAATTGTTTAAAACACAAAAAAAAATTGTTTTTCTAATTTGTTTTTTTTTTCTGGTAAATTTTGGTTGCTTAAAAAAAATTAAATATTTAGAGAATTAATTATTTATTATAAAGTACAAGACTTACCCTGCTTTTAATATCCGGCATATTTCTATACGTGACAAGATATAAACTTGCCAAATACGTAAAAGTAGTCGTCATCCCCAAAATGAATGCGTGTAAATTTTCTGTCAATGGCAGAAAAACGTAACAGGCCAAAAGAGCATGAGTAGCATAAGCTGGCCTAAAAAAAGCGCACATTTTAATCACAATAAACAAACACTAAATAAATGATAATAATAAAAAATCAACAATTTACTGCAGCCATTATTTTGAGTTCTTTTACAACACTTTAATTTTTTATACTACTTTTATACTTTTCTTTTTTAATACTTCACTTTTTTGTGCATGTGATTATTTTGTACATTACTTTTATACTTTTATTTTTTAATACTTCAATTTTTTGTACGTGTGATTATTTTTTATACTGCTTTTATACTTTTCTTTTTTAATACTTCACTTTTTTGTACGTGTGATTATTTAAATCGAATGAAACAAAAATTGAATAATAAATAAATAATAATAAAACAATTGATCAATAATTCATTAGTAATAAATTAATAATCGATGAATAATACTTCAATAAAAAATAAATAAGTAATATACTTAAATAAAAAATAATCAATAATTGAGGAATAAAAATAAATGATAAATCAATACGTCTAATAATTATGTTGCACGTCTAATAATATTTGCAATGTTCAATGAAAATTATAAAACCATAATGGAGTTTACAATGAAAAAGTAAAAAATTTATACTTGAAGTGATAATTGATTTCAATCATTCAATTAAAAAATAGATATAAATGAAAAATTATAGTAAGAACGATAATAATAAAAAAAAATAATAATAATAATTGAAAGTTCTAAACGAAGATACAAAATTAATCATCAGTTTATTTACATTTTTTAAACAAATTTGTCCATTTTATTACTAATGTGTTAAAAATGCAACAATTTTTTACTCTCCCTAGTGTGCTAAAAGTACTTTTTACTCTACCTAGCGCACTATAAAAGTACTTTTTATTCTCCCTAACGCACTAAATGTACTTTTAACTCTCCCTAGCGTACTAAAATTACTTTTTACGCACTAGTACGTTTTCCAGAGCACAGTATTACAAAAAGTACTTTCTACTCACAAATACCCTAAAAGTGCTTTTAGTTTGTTTTTTTCGAGCTTTTAACCCAAAGTAGTAAAATAATCATTAAAACTATTTAAACAAAAAATATTATCATTATAATTATTATAATAATATTAATACCAAAATAATAACATTTATAAAAGGAGACAAAAAATTAAACATCAATTATTGTTGATTGAGTCGTATAAAAAAAAGACAGAAAAAAAGTCTATTTTTAGAAAAGTGATAATTGTAGATTGAAATTATAAGGTGTAAATAATGAAGAAGATAATTGTAATTAAGAGAATGACGGACAAGTTTAACAATAGTGTAGGTACTTATAATGAATGCGACCTCGACCGATTAGCAACTCGATTCTGAGCTGCATCTTATCGTAATTACCTTATCGGCGGACTGTCCTCGGCGCAAGTAAAAGTGTAGTAAAGGGGTACAGCTAAATCGCCGATGACGAGAAGGGCGACAATCAGACACGACAGAACAACCGGAAGATAAGCTTTCTTTGCAATCAATTTTGTCCTAAAGGAAAGTGCTATTACCGGGCAAAGTAGTGCCGCTACCAAACAGTAGGTCACCACGTCCGGTACAGATTTTTGTATCGTCACCTAAAAAAACAATAAACAACGTATTATTCATTAAATCCGCAAGATAATCATTATCATCTATTTTTTCAAATAATTTTATCTGTTTTAAAAATAATTTTGTCTATTTTTAAGAATAATTTTGTCTATTTTTAAAAATAATTTTGTCTATTTTTAGAAACAATTGTAACTATTTTTAAAAAGAATGTTATCTATTTTTAGTAACAATTTTATACTTTAATAATAAAAACATTACTTTAAATACACAAGTATTTATTTACTATTTTTATTTAGAAAACGTTGCATTATTTTTTCGATAACCTCTTTAAAAATTACCAAAAATACCTAGTTCATCTTGGGTTTATCTTGTTTGAAATTTAAATAGTTTCAAACTAGTTTAAGAGAAAATATTGTATCTTTAAATTAAAAGCAAAAAGTAATTAATTTGAAAATAACAAATTGTAACTATTATAAATTGTTTTAAAAATTATTTAAGAATAGAAATTTTATAATCTGTATTAGAAAGGCTAAAATATTATGCATTAGAAAGGCTGGGACTATATGCAAAAAATAATTAAATTGTATTGTCAAAGAAAACAAATTGATTTTGTTTAAAATATAGGTGTTCACAAAATTATGAACACTACTTTTATAATTTAATATTTTAATATATAACTATAACTATATATTATATAGTTATAATTTATTTCAAAAGCTTTAATTTTAATTTAAAAAATTAATTTCTAAATATGAGAAGAAGAAGAATTAACGTATTTAAAGAAATAAAATAGAGTCGAGTTTTAAATTAAAGATTAATACCATTATAATTAATACAGTGCAATGAGCAACACTTAGTATAGAGCTTTTCCAAGCTCTTGTACTTGAATTGTTTCTGAAATAAAAACAATCTCGTGTTCATTTACAATCCTACTATGTACATAAATCATGTTCGTTGCAACATTTTTTAGCTAAATTAAAAACCGTTCTTTTTTACAATATTCAATTATTATATTAAATTCCAAAAAAATTTTAATTTGACACCAAAAGATATCAATTTGACACCCAAAAAAAATCCATTTTACACCAAAAAGTATCAATTTGGCGCCAAAAGTATCAAATTGATTACAAAATCTTGATCAATATGATACTCTTGATATCAATTTGATCATTTCAAGTTGATTGTGAATCAAATTTGCTTTTTCTTATTCTTATAATTTTTACTGGGCATATACGAATCATTTTTAATTAAAATTAAAAGTTAATTTTATTAATATTTTAAAAAGTACTCCGTGCTAAATCCACTATTAATTTTTAAAATCTGATTTGAGATTCGTAATCAGCGACTTGAAAACCAAATTGATTAACAATTTTTCATACATGACGTATTTCTGATGCTGAAATGTAAAAACACCCTTCATTTACAACTCGATAATTTAATTTACTCGTTATTAGCTGCCGTAAAATTCAAATTGCTATATTTCAGGTTTATCTCAAACATGACGTGATAGAGCAATTCTGTGACCATTTTTGAATTGAGAGCGAAAAAATTGCACGTAAAATGACTACTTTGGTCTATCGATCTGTAAACAGAAGTGTGCAATTAACATTAAAATTTTCTTTAACTATAATTTAAGTTACTTTAACTCCATGAATTTACATACTTGAATTTCCTTGAAATTACTTGAATTTACTTTTATTTACAAATTTAAATATTTTTCTTTCAGTAATTTAAAATATTTCAATCATTTGTCGTATTCATTTATTTGTATTTGTAGTTGGGGAAAAATTCATAATACGTAAAATACTCTGTATCTATTAATAACTATGTGAAAAAATTTTACCACCTGTTTATAAAATGTTTATCAATATGTGATGAAATGGTACAGACAGGTTTGATGTTACTTTGTACAACTAATTGCAAACATTATTTGTTCGAATTATTAAAATAGAAACTAAAGCTCTGCGTGTTATATATTTTTCGATTTATTATTGAACTATTTTTAGTCTATTGTTTCTATTTCATTATTTTTAGAACACTTTTTCATTTTTAAGTTCTGCCATTTTATACTTTAATGTTTTTTATGCTAATATTTTTTATTCCCTCAACATTTTTTATCTCAACAATTTTTATCTCAACATTTTTTACCTCAACAATTTTTATCTCGACATTTTGTATTCCAACATTTTGTATTCCAACATTATTATTCTTCAATTGAGAATTTTTCACCTTAGTCTTCTATTTGCCTTTTTAAAACATACATTTCTTTATTTTATCATGTACCTTTTTATTATTTTTTATCAAACATTATTATTCTTATTATTTCTTTTATCCTTTTGTGTTTCTTGAATCATTTACTTTCCCATTGTTTATTCTAAATATTATCTCTCACTCTTGCATTTTTCATTTTATTATCTTTTCCTCAACAAACTTTTCATGCAATATTTTACTGTACATATCACCTTGAATGGTAATTTAATATTCACATTTAATTATTGCACTAATTAAAAGAAAACTCTTTTAAGATAAATCGTAAAAACTAAAACAAAATGATATTCCTTTGTGTACAACTGAAATGGAAACTATCAGAAAATGACATTTAGAACACATTAAGAATACTTAATTAGAATGCAAGCACAAGATAAAATAATTAATGAGTTTAAGATATTCCAATTCACTACCGGTGCGGGTATACGACCATGAAAAAAAAACTTGAATTACATATTCCACGTGTGAAAAACATCCAATTATCGCAAAAAGCAAAATACAATATAAATGTCAAATGATATATAAAGTATGCGGTAAAATAATGTAAAATAAAATATAAAGTATACTGTAAAATAATACAAAGTAAACTGTAAAATAATACAAAGTAAAATATGAAGTATACAAAGTCTTTTCATCTGCAATAAAATTGAAAAAAAAGACAAAAATTCCAGACACTTTAATTGAAACTCTCCTATTAATACCCTTTACTAGATCGTCTTTCTCTCCAATCAATACTTAAAATTTAAATTTTAAATCACATCAAATGTGACTAGACTGAATATAAAAAAATGCAGTTTAATTTGATTGTTTCAATATGCTTTTCTAATCAAAATTTTCTAATTAAAAATAATTTGGAGTAAAAAAAAAACATTTTTAAAATGGTTCCTTTTGTTTTAATTGAAAATTAAAAATACTGACAATTTGATGCAAAAAATTAATCATTGAGTAATATTATGTAGTATTTTAAGATTATTATTATCGACATGATTACTATTATCATTATATTACACATATTACACTGTTGTTATTATTATTATGTAAATAAATATTACATTATTTGTAGTAGCAAATAAAAATAATAAAAATAATATTAATAATAATAATAAAATAGTAAATGATATATATTGTTATCTTCTATATAAAATTTTTTGGGGTTTGGAGATTGTAAAAACTATCTAAGTGTACAATGGAGAAAAAACTAATAATAGCAACAATAATTATAATATTACTTCTTCAAAGATGAAGCTTTATTTTAATGAATTATAATTAATCATTTGCAACATTATTTATAAATCTCATCTCTAATCGCACAAACTAAACTTTGAAATTAAATTTAAAAAAAACGATTCAAAACGAGAAAGGACGAAATTAAAAAGAAGAAAAATAATAACAATAAATAAAATACACAGTATATAAAAAAACCAATGATCTTAAAGAAATTAATAAAACTCAATAAGAAACTAAATAAAAAAATAAATTTAAAAAGAAATATAAAAAAAACAACTAAAATAAAAAAAACAACTAAAATAAAAAAATAATTAAAATAAAGAAAAATAAATAAAACAATTTTCAAAACATTATTTCTCAAACAAAAAACAAGGACCCAAAAGAAGAACAAAATATTTTTGAACAAAATACCAAAATAGTACCTTTTAAAAGGATCACGCACGTTACAAAAGCTCATGTCTTTTACAACTGTCAACACAGAATTTCTCGATGCACCTGTAGGATTTTTAAACCGGCAAAGAGTTAATTACCGTCAAACTTTAGAGACAATATTTTCTTCGCAATTACAACTGTTTTTGCCTTACGAGAAAATCATTCAAAGGTTGGTAGTTGACAATAAAAGGTTGCAAATTTTGGAAAAGAAGAATTGCTTTTTTACGAGCAGAAAAAAATGCCAAACATGGACTAGTTTGTTGAATTTGAGACTGGCAGGGAGGAAGGGTGAAGTAGAATTGAAGAGACTATTTATCGAGTTACACTGTCACTAAGCGATAATACTCCAGGCTCACCCTCGAGAGACTTCTACTGGGTTCCAGCCATATTCACACTAACTCTTAGTCAAGTACAGTGTGCAACATTAATATTAAGAATCTCAATTTCGTGGGGTTTGCGCAGGTGCAACTTTTATAGCGAAAACGTTCCCTCATGGAGTAAATTTAGAATCGAAAGTGCTCCATATATAAAAAAACGTCTATGTAAAATCTCCCTGTCTACTATCAATTTCAGTCAATTGATAAAAGTAAAAATATTTCTCTATTTTTGTACATAAAGATTACACCATCCGATAAATATAATAATTCAAACTCCCTTTTTATTGTCGCAATTTCTATTTTTATTTTTACTGTCAACATCTTTATTTTCATTTTTATTATTAACAATTTTACTTTTAATATTAACGTTTTTATTTTTACTATTAACATTTTTACTTTAAGTATTAACATTTTTACTTTTAATATTAACATTTTTATTTTTATTACTAACATTTTCACTTTTATGAACATTCAAATCAAATTCATCAAATTATATGCAATTTTTGCTTGTCTTAAAAATTCATTTTTATTTTTATTATTGGCATTTCATGTTTATTCTTAACATTTTTGTTTTAATTTGCACAATATGTTTTCCTGATATAAACCATTTTTATTTCGAGTCAGAATTTTACTTAAATTACAATATACGAAAAGTAATTTCCCTTCGTGGAAGTCTTTACTTTTTTATTGTTTTTCGTAAAATACGAGGGTATAATTATTTTTGGCGTTAAAATTTTCATTACAAATTCTTACGAATTTTTTTTAAAAAATACGAAAAACGTTTGGGGTTGTCGTAATTTTTTTCGATTTCAATTCATTTTAATTTAATAATTTTACATTCTTTTTAATTGCAAAAGAAAATTGAGAAGCTTTAAAATTTCGTACTAAAAATTGAAAAGATTAAAAAATATCGTACGAAATTTTTTTCATAAAATACAAAAAACATTTTTTGGAACTCTCTAGCTTTTTATTTTTCAAAATTAAAATTTTTTAAGTTTTTTTAAAACTTACAAGATTCAAAAAATATATTCTTTGTAAATAACATTTGAAAACAAAACAGTCAACTTCAACTTTTGATTCTAATGAATAAAACAAACAGAGAACGGTCCACTTTGAGTGATAACTGTGGCTAACCGCATTGTTTGCACAAAAAATATGTGCAGTCTAGTTTTAAATTTTTTTACTCCACGTAACAATTTTTTTAAAATTCAAGTAAATTATTGTAATCAACGATTTAAAAATAATAGCAATCAAAGAGAAAAGATTATAATTTTACATTGATTTTTTTTTAGTTAAAATTACAATTACTGTTAATTTAACAAATCTTCATTACATCTTTATTTATTTAAATCTTAATTTAGCAAATTTTTGTTATAAACAAAATAATGAATTTATAAAGCAATTTTTTACGCAAGAAAGTTACTTCCGAATTTTCGATGATTCCGTACCTGATTTTTAAATCTACTTTTTTAAATTAAACCTGTAATTTCACTCATTAAAAATTTTCATGATTTGCAATCATTGGGAAACTTGTGAATTTAGTGAAATTTATTTAGAGACATTTATATTATTTAGTGACATTTATATTATTTAGTGGAATATGACTAATTTTGCCAGACAGTGACTCGTTAAATTTACCCCCCCAAAAAAATATTTAAATAAATAAAAAAATAATTAAATTACATTAAAAATAATATTTAGAATAATAAGTTATTTATAATTATTTATTTCCTGGATTTTGAAAATGAATATCAATAAAAGCAAGGTCTTGACAGTTAATGAGTCTTGCAGTACAATTAAACAATTTACACACACACATGGAAGCAATTGCAAAACCGATAGTCTGATTTTCTCGCGCAGTCGCCCCATGTTTCCTCCCTCTTTCAACGCAGAATAGAAATCTATGAGGGAAAATGTTGGAAAAACCAAAGAGAACGTTTCATGCCTGGACCAAAATCACTTATTCATCTGAAATGTTCCAAGAATCGTACTACAAGCACCAAATGCCAAGTCTGTCGTAAAAAACTAGATAAAATAATTTTTTCTATTCATCTATTCTTCTATTCTTAATTTTCATTTATTTTTTGAGCATGGGAAATTTTTTGTATTATCTTTCAATTCTCTTTCAATTCTCTTTTCATGTTCTAACAAAGGTGACATAAATAAATAAATATATTCATCAGTCATGAATTATGATCAGGTTGAAGAGCTTTACATTTTCCACGACATTTCGAAACTCAAAAAAAAATGTAAGATTATTTTTAACGATTCTATAAATTAGATATAAAAATGAATAAAGGCGAAGACTATAATAATTGTAATAATAAATATGCAAGTGATAAATATGACCATGATAAATATGAAGATATAGATGAAAATAAAGAAGAAGATAAAGATCAAGATGAAGATTAACCCAAAAGCAAAATAAAGAAAACTAAGCAATAAACTTTAAATTGCCAAACATTGAACTAAAAATTGGGATTAATGGAAGATAAATGGTTACAATGAACCACTAAAGAAAGGAAGCGGAATGTTTACGCGTCAGTCAGGTCAGTAAAGAATGGAATGTGGTCCAGATATGGGGCCTTGTAATATTGATTTTTAATTTCTGTACAGCATCCCCCTTTAGGTATCTGAGAATAGAGATTTTCGTACTCTGACCTGCCAACTTGAAAGATATTTCTGTCTGGGACGTTTAATTTCCAGACTCACTTCTGCAAAATCGTCCAGAGAAAATGCAACTTCAGGTGACCTTTCAGTCCAGTCATTAAGTAGTATTCGTTTGATGATTCAGTCCTCGATGCAGAAGAGGTGGATACAAAAATAGAATTTCATGTTTCAAACATTTCGAACCTAATGCTAATATCGTGAAGGATATAAAAGGAGAATATATTAACATACATTCTCGATTCACTTTTAAAAAAGACACTTTTTCTATTTCTATACCTTTAATTCACTTTTCTTGTTCTATGTTTAAATAAATCGTTCTCTATGTTTACTCTTCTTCCCTATTGTTCCTATTTTTCTATCCCTTTTTCTTTGTTTCTATATTCCTATTTCTTTTTTCTAGTCCTATGTTTTTCTCTTCCATGTTTCTATTTCTGTATCTTTTATTTTTTTTTCTATTCCTAAATATTTTTTTATCATCCTATTTTTTATTATCCTATTTTTTCTATTATGCTATTTTTTCCTTTTTCTATTATCCTATATATTCTATCCCTATATTTTTTTATTTATATCTTTCTTTTTCTACATTTCATTATGTTCAATTGCACAACGTTTATAGTAAAAGCCATCCAGAAAGAGAAGTCTTTTTTCAAATTTTTGGGTTGTTCTTAATTTATAAAATAATTGCAACTATAAATGTATGTATGTATAAAAGCACTGTTCACACTTTCAACAATTTATTTTAAAATATATAAATTACATATAAATGAGAAAAACATTTTTTTTAATCGTTGTTGTTACAAAAATTGCACTTATTATATTTCTACTTCTTTTTTCTATTCCGATATTTCTTCTTTATTTTTTATCCCTAGTTTCCTAAATTCATTTAACATTTGCTTTTTTTCGACTTTTAATTTTCCACATCACTTTTGCTATTTCCATATTTTTGCTTTCATTTTGCTATTTCTATCTATATTTTTACTTTCATTTCTTAATTTCTACTTTTCTATTAGTACATTGTCACTTCTAAATTTTTGTTTCTATAATACTTTTTTTGAAATTTTTCATTCCTACTTCTCCATTTTTTATTCTTCATTTCTATTTTTCTAATTTTTATCCATTTCCATTTTCTATTTCCAATTCTCCATTTCCAATTTCTAAATCTGATTTCCCATTCCTATATTCTATTTCTAATTCTCCATTTGTAATTTTCTAATTCTAATCTTCCATTTGTAATTTTACAATTCCAATTCTCCATTTGCAATTTTCTAATTCTAGTTCTAATTCTCCATTTGTAATTAATCGCATTTTACATTCCTAATTTTTCAATTCAAATTCAACACTTTCAATATTAATCTTCAATATTGACAAATAAAAATGTATTCACTTTTTTTTGCACTTCTGTTTCCTTTTCAAAAACAAAATGTTATCACAAAAAAAAAAACAAAAAATAGAATTCACTAAAATTGTCAATCTACTAGTTTGTGTTTTAATTGTTCAACTGGAAAGGGATTAAGACGTACAAGTCTTATGAGAAATAAAACAGTCTTTTATAAGAAATGATCCAACGGCGTTATTCAAGAAACTGGATTAAAGGGGAAGGACAGCTAATAAAATGTAGAATGAACTCAACCATTTTTCGATGCACTATCGAGTACCTGATACGAATCCGATAGCTGGATAAAAAAAGAGCTTAACACGTGTAGGTTTTTAAGCTCAAGTGACTTTGAAGACTCAACACAACTACTTCCTATTATTACTAGAGAAAATCCCCTTCAATTGAAAATCAATCAACAAAGGCACAACACAAATACAACATCAAACAAATCAATTTCTCTTCTCATTAACTCTTCAACCAACATATCAAGAAAACCTGCTTGCAATATAGAAAAATAAAAACTAAAATTCTTCTATTAAACCATTTTAATTAATCACTCTCTTCATTTTTGTTCATCGTCATATTCAAAAAATTAGGAAAATAATCAAGAAAATATTTTTAGAAATATTTCAAAATACAGTCAACTCTACGAATAGTGCTGCAGGTTATCACAAATTTGCAGAAAGAAAACATAGGACGCTTGAGTGAGAACAAAAAAAAGCGGCACTATTCGTAGAGTTTTAGTGGCACAATTCTGTATTAATAAATATCAATAAATATTAAAAAGTATTTATAAATATTAATATTGATGAATATTCTCTCAATTATTCTTAAATATTTCATATTCAAATAAACAGTCCTTAAACCTGAAAAACTGTTTCATTTTTGTTTATTCTCAGAATCATTGTTTTTATTTTAAACAAAAAATATTAAACAATATTTTAAACAAAAATTATTAAACAATATTTTTTAATAAAACAAAAAAGTTAACTTTTAACGTCGAAAGTTTGTATAACTTGCTTTTGTAACTTTAGTAATTATCCAAAGGTGTCAAACTATTTATAAAAAAACTAAAAGGTGCCAAACTATTTACAGATACAAATAATAAAAATTATCGAAATTGTACTACGA
>WNHD01015054.1:0-10827 GCA_011057455.1 Ganaspis sp. Gsp50 | reverse complement strand
TGTTTCCGATTTTATTTAGCAATTTTTTTGACAGAGATATTCAAAGTGAAAGTCGAACATTTTTCAGGGGCCTCGAATTTTCTCGCGGATAGTAGATACGTCTTTCTTGAAAAAAGTCAGAAATTCAATAGAAAATTGCGAAATGTAAAAAAAGTAAAAACAGGAAAAGTGAAGGTAAAAGAAGGAAGAGTAGTGTAATGGGATATACGTTGCAAAATCAAGGATGCAGAAAAAGAAGAAACCATAGTATTGTAAGGGTTATCAGGTTAGAAAAGCGCTCTTGAAGAAGGGAGTGAATGCCTTTAGAAAAATGAATGAATTCATCTTGGATGCGAAAAATACGTAGAAAAATGAAAAATGTGAAAATTAACATTCTACCTATGTGCTTGAAAGTTGAAGAAACCCTCGAAACTGAGAAGGACTTAATTATCTTTCATTACGCAAAAAATTTTTATTTTGTTTTCTCATAGGGAAGCATTGTTCTTTTTGTCTTTAAGTCAAGTTTAGCTTTTTAAAATTTTTTATATCGGTATATTGAAAAAAGTAATATAGTAATATAGTCACCTGATCTAACATTAACTATAACCTAAAATGTATACGATTTGAATCTTATTATTATAAGGATTTTAAACCTTGGCCGCAAAAATCTATAATATTGAATTGTTTAAACGATAAACAAGATTTTGTAGCAATATCATATAATGAAACAATTTGTTTTCAATGTTCGGAAGATGGATTGAAGTCTCGTTTTGAATGCAATGCAATTCAAATGCAATTCAATTTCAGTGATTCAATGTCGCCATTTAATAATCTACCACCTATAATTCCTCTGAGAACAGATTGCGAGTGATTAAAAAGAGAAAAAAAAACATTATGCATCGGATTAATAATGGAAAGGTTGAAAGAATCCATTTTAAGTGAATATCAATCTAAACTGGATTAACTATTTTATAATGTATAGAGGAAACTTTCAAGCGCTGTATGAAAATCCGATAAAACTGTAAAGTTTTCAATATTGGACAAAACTCTTGGAAACTTGATAAAAAATAGAAACAACAGAATTTAGTAATCAGGAAGTTTGTAAATATAAGTTTTAATCTCTTGGGATTTTGTTTCTCGCAAAATATGACCACATTATTTGAGATGATTCGATATTTTAATATATACTCATCGAAATATGATGTAAAATAAAGTAATTCAACTGTCGACACAAGAAGAAGATGCTCGTCTAAAGTTTGCCTTTTATCCTTTTCAGAATATTATTTCTATCTGTCAGTTTCAACTTTATCTCTGTCATTATTGAGGAAACGTTTCTGTCAGAAGAGCATTCTTCATTAATGATAAAGTAGCAGACGATATCAAATGAAATTAAAAAAAGTCCAAAAAAATCTAGTTTGATTGAATAAATTGCCATGGCGTGTCACTAGCGACTTTTCCATTTCCTCTGCTTCAGGAAATGGAAAAACCGGGGTTGCATTGTTACTGACAATAGATGGTGATTTCGTACTACGATAGAGATTTATTAATAACTTTCAATATATTTTTTGTGTGTATATTTTGTATCAGCTAGACATTTCTAATTGACATGTCTCTGTCTATTGTACAAAAAACTATTGTCGATATTTCAAGATTTAATGCTCCTCGAACACACATTTGCTACGTTGTCGGATATATGCTTTAAGAAACCTATGCTACTTTAAGATTTGCATTATCAACGAATTACAATTTGTGTAATTAATTGACACATATTATAATAAAGATGTGTAAATACTTGTGGCCTTTGGTCCGTAAATAAACCAAAATGGTTAACGGTTATTTCACTATAGGAATTTTTCTCAGTAGTGTAAATAGTATGAGAGCCAAAGTGCAATATATTAAATGTTAATAAGTATAAATATATTTATATTTTGTCAATCTTAAAGCGAAATACAAGAAAAAAGTAACCTCTTATTCACCGGAGAAATCTAACGGATAATAAGATACTTTTATCTCTCAAGAGAAATACATTTTTGATAATAAACTCAAAGTCTTTTAACTATTTTATTTATTTCTAAACAGTTTTTTCAAAACATGATTGGATACATTTATAGTAGTATATAATTTATATATAGTAAATTATAATTGTATGTTTTTAAATCTGAAAAAAATGTCTACACATTTCGCGATGTGATAAACCCCTTTAGAATTACTAAACTAAATGACACAATGAAATTGAATACTGCTTCTGTTTGCTTCATTTACGGAAACTTCTTCTCTAAATGACATTTATTATGTGATAGAAGCGCTTTGTCGTTTAGAATACTATTTTGTAATGGAACAAAGGGTCCCCGATTCTACAGAGTTTCGTGTGTTTCGTAAAGTGAAACAATAGTGAATCGGTATTTCGAACCGTCTGACAAGCTTCTTTTAACATGAAAGCGTCATGTGAAACAGATGCAGGATAAACGAATGAATATACAGCTGAGCGAATCCCCCTGGATTACTGTTACTTTAATTTTCGCTACGTCAGATGACTTTCTTCGAGGCCCTCAAATACTCTCACAACTCTTTTATACTTCATTTTATCGATAATAATGACCCTATTATCGGCACTTTAATCATAAAAACGCAAATACTTAAAAAATATTAAACTATATTGAAATTTTTCACTACAGTATAGCTATAAAATAGTTCAGGATATGTCTAATTTGATCTAGTCCATGTCGATCCACAATACAGAAAAAACTATGGTTTAGTTCTGTTGTTTATAATTTTAACCAATGATAAAGTACATGGTGACTCCAACGACTTTTGAAACGTTTGGGCTGTTTTTTGTTCCCGTTTCAATAACACAATCATTTCATGTGTTTAGTTTTGACTTTTTGAGACACCAAAAGACAGCAATTGTTAGATTTACTTTACAAACAATAATTGTAATCCTAAACATATATGTTTAGGATTATGTTATTGTCCTCAATATATGTTTAGAACTACATTATTGTTTTTAGAGTCTTGAAGTGAAGAATGTTAAAAAGTATGTCAATGTTTTTGTGGAGATGATTTATATAGTAGAGTAAAGGCTATAAATCCTACAGAATTGGCAATCTTCAGTGAAGCATTTGAATGGTTCTGTAAACGAATAATCGATGTGATGCTCTATTGAAGGTTTGACAGGTGGGTCATATAAGATTATTGCATAAAATCTGCATACTTGAATCTCGTCGGGACGCAAGCGGCGTCAGGTTGAGTGAAGAGAGCAGTATATCTCGATGGATTCCTACGAAATGGTTTGACGTTAAACCAACCGACCTATCACATATTTTGTCAGACAGGGTTACAGTCAAAACACACCACTACCATAAAACCATTTTATAGCCACAACTATAGCATAATCGACATCTAAAATCATTTTTTATTCTCTTTTCCATTTCTTTATATTCTTGCCCAAAATGTATACCCTAAAATATCAATTGTAGATCCAAATATCAACTGTACTCTCTAATATCAACTGTACTCCCTAATATCAATTGTAATTCGCAATCTATGTCATTATCTGAATCGGAATGTTAAACCTCAATTTTTAAGTGCTAAAACGATTTTTTGTTTGAATTGAACACTTTTTGTTGGAACTTTAGCAGTTATTTTTTTAATCCAAGAAGTAAAAGTATTTATTTACTATCATCAAATAAATATTCGCCATTATGTTAGGTCATACACAATTTTTTGTTTAAATTAAAACAATATTTTTCTGTCTATGAGCAGCGTATAAGGGTCCACGTACTCCCCCTATATATTATGTTGCGCTTTAATAAGGGATTTAATTCAAAATGCAAATGATGATGATGATGATGATGATGACGATAATAATAATAATAATAATAATAATAACAATAGTAATAATAATAATTGTAGTTTAGATGTTCATTTTGTTGATCACTGTTGATTATTAAAATGTAGTAAAGATGGCAAAAAGGATAATAATAATTATTATTATCCTATGTATTCCCTTTGCAATGGACTAAAATAAATTGCCTCAGTGGTGTATAATTAACCTAGATTAGAAATTATTGTTGGTTTTAAAGGTCATAAATGGATTTCAATATTAGCAAGGAATCCACTTTATAGGCTAAGTGCGGTTCCTTTGATCCAGCGATATGGTGTCCTACTTTACAATTTAAAGTTAATTACTTGTGTAGTGGTTCGTTATTTAGGTATAGACATGTGTTAGTGATTGGAGATATTATTGAAAAACTATAGGTGTAATGTGAGTCGAAACGTGTTTTAAAATACAATTTTTAAACCGTAAAGAAGCTTGCAAAAATCAATTATAACAAAGAAATATTTTATTTCTCAAAAATCTCCAATATTAATTTAGCATTGTATAACTAGAAAATTGATTACATAAAATAATAAACCTGTTTATTTTCGCCTTGTATTGTCGTAGTATATAGTAGAAACGTTATTTCTATTCAATCGTTCGGAACAAAAAGCTTAGTTTGAGTTAATTCGTCAGTAAATTATCGAATTAGTTTTAATTAAGTTATATCGAGCAATTCGCATTAATTGCGATTTCAATTTTATCCCAAGTTCTACTTAACTCTTGACAATTATATTTAAACCTTGCTATAATAATTTAATTCCAATAGAAGAGCGGCCAATAAAGTAACAGCAATTTTAGGGCTGTATTATTCAACTTAAATGACAAATTGTTAATGTTGAATTTTAAACTGCAAGGGACAAATTGTATAAATGTATAATTGTACAAATGTTAAAAAGATAAACAATTAATAAGCCAAAACAAACTACCAAAGGATATTAAATAGTAAGTTTATAGCATTTCGAGGATCTTTTAATTAAAAAAGAGAGACATACTCTCTAAATCTGAATCAGCGATAAGTGTATCACTATTTTTTTCACTGAATTATCAGCGTATTTTCGCTGATTTGAAAAAGTGATACACTTATAGCTGAGAATCAGCGAGATTCCGCTGATTCAGATTTAGAGAGTAAATAGTGCACTTTTTGTATCCAATGTATGTTTCTCAAAATGCTCATTTTTTGAGAATATGTGAGACGTTACCGTTTATAAAAGTATCACTAATGTGATGACAAAAGTTTAAAAGTTAAATGATGAATGCATGTGTCTAATGATCTAAATCTGCATGAATATAAAAATGATCACAATATACAATACTTTATAAGGAGTTTTACGTATAATTGAAGGATTTTATTTACGTGCAATTTATTGCAAGTCGAGTATTTTGAGGAATGAAAGAACATACAATGGAAAGATATACATATTAAAGTTGTGAAAAGAACTGGCTGGAGGTGATGCAATTACAAACTATGCTTTCTGAGTGCAGAGAGCTTTTTCTACTTGCGCTTTGCCGAGGAACACAAATTGAGAACAGACTCCGAGCTGTATGCCAATTGGAGGTATAAATCCCCAAGAGAGTCGAGTATTTCTCTTCTCAAATTACACATACATATGCATGTTGAATCCTTGAAACGATAACGATCTCGATAGTAGATGCATATATTCAATACACACGAAATTGTATCGTCAACCCAAATCATCATCCAATAAATTAATTTAAGCCATTCAAGCTCATGATATTGCCTTTAACATAATTATATTCATTATCTAGATTTAACTGTCCCTTAAATATGTTATTCTTTATGAAAAATAAGGATACATTTCTTTATTTGTGAAATTTTTTTTAAAACGCTATATTTTCTTCAAAAAATAACCTTTTTGAATTATCTCTTTTGATTTTAATAGTGTTTTAGATGCTATTTCTTTGCCTTTTTGAAAATTGAAATATTAAAAAAAATCAACAAAATGGTAGGCATTTTTTAAACTAACAAAAAATTCGATTTTCTCTAGAACTTAATTGGAAAAACCAGATAATTTTTTTAACATTTCTTAGAATTTTTTGAGAGTTTGTACACATATATTTCTATAGAATTAAATTATTGGTTTACAACTATTTTGATTGAAATGAAAAAAAATAACGACTTAAAAATGTCCAGGAAGTTAGAAACATTATTTTTTGAAAAAACAAAAACTGTGCCAAATTGTGCTAGATTTCAAGCGGATTTTGATTGAAATCTTACTAAGTGACCTAAAAAGTAGAAAGTTATTTATAAAAAATTAACTTTTAATTAGATGAATGATTTAAAATTTATATTATTGCTGTCGAATAATGCTGGAAATTGGAAATCCTCTAGTACTAAAACTGTCGATTATTAGGAGCCATATAATTTATTGTTAAATCGAGCGTAAAATGCGAAAAGCACGTTGGATAAACAGAATCGTTCTATCCATTTCGAAAATCTAGCGCTATTGAAACTTTTCCAATATTTATTTTTATGATCAGCTTTAGTCATATTTTAAAGAGAAATCCCTGGGGCAATAAATTAAAAAATTCTTTCTTGATTCCTCAATTTATTCAATAAAATCATTTTCATATTTATTTCAATATCAATTTTCGTAATATCATCCGTTTATTCAAGCAAATTCTACTTGAAAAACAATCTCGAAATACATACTAATTTTTTCCTAGGCACATTTTATCAAATTAACAAATTTTCGAACTATACTTCAAGGATCACACTCCGTCCCTTTTTTTACTTAATCTCTTCTTTTCCCTATCTTCTCCCTTTCTTTAAAGAAAGTTCCCTAAAACACCTAAATTTAGTCAATTATTGTCACCAAAATTTGCAATAATTTTTTTTTATAATTTTTCAACAATCATACTTTAGACTAATTAGAAATACTTCAAATACTTCAAAATACTTCAAAATAATTTACAATATTTCAGACTACTTCAAAATACTTAGAAATATTTAAAAATACTTTAAATTACTTTAGAATATTTTCAAATACTTTCCAATACTTCCAAATATTTAACAACACTTAACAAAATTTAAAAACACTTCAAAATACCAAAGAATATTTGAATATACTTAACATTACTTTAAAATAGTTCAAAATCCTTTATATTACTTTAAAAGACGTACTTTGAAATATTTAAAGATATTTCAAAATAGTTTACATTTTTTTAAAATTTTAGTACGTATTTTAAGTATTAAATAAGGTTTAAAAAGGTATTAAACTATTTCAAATATGTATTTAAAAAAAAGGTAAGTACTTGTTTTAAGTACTTTAAAATACTTTAAATTATTGATAAATATACTTAAAATTACTTTACAATATTTTAAAATACTTCAGACCTTCTTTAAAATGCTTCAAAATATTTAAAAATACTTTAAATTACTTTAAAATATACATTAAAATATTTCAAAGTGTTTAAAAATATTAGTATATTTTAAGTATTAAATAAAGTATAAACAGAATTTAAAATATTATAGTTTTTCATAATATTTTAAAAGTATTTGAAATACTTGAGGGTGCTTTAAAAAAATTCAAAATATTTAAAATTACTTCAAAATACTTAAATTGATTTTAATATTAAAAATAATGATTTTGATACATAATTTAAATTCTATAAAAAATTATTTTTGCAATAAGTTTTTTGTACCTAAAATTGGACGAAAAAACGACTGTGATCTCTGACCCAGCGGGAAATTTGCCGATGCTCAAGCTTGGCCCAAGCTTGGGCTAATGTCGGGCCAATATTAGCAAAGCTTGGGCCAAGCTTGCGCCGATGGTAATTTCCCACTGGGGATGGTTCGAAAAATGATGTTAATTATAATTTAATAAATAATGAGTTAATTGCGATAATTATTATATGTTTCTGCTTCTTGGTTTTCTTTATTTTTTAAAATTGTTTGCAAAAAAGTCACCAGAATGGAGACAGTAGGTTTTCAATCTAAGTGGTCGACTTGTGTTTTTGTTTTAAATTTTCTTATTACACTTGTTCTTGTGTAAAAAGTATTCATCGGGATATGATTTTCATAAAAAGATTTGATTTGAAAAAGACTTGAATCACCTATTTCATGATAGTTTGCTTTTGCAGTTGGTTGGATTTTCATAATAGGCAATAAACCAACAAGTTTGCTTCGTAATGGTATAACGTACTCCTTAAAAGTGAGAACTTATGGTAAAAAGCACATAGGAAAATGAATCTCAACTCCTATTCATTAAAAGAATAACTGCGTTTGGAAATAAAAGCAGACATCGACGATACTTTGAATGAGTAATTTCGTTCAGTCTAATTGGATTTACAAGAGTGCAATTACCGTTTTGAAAAGTTAGTATTTTCTTTAATTTAATCTCTCCAGGCACTACATCGCTTTGCGCATTGATTATAAAGTTTCGTTGTAAAACATTCCTAATCGTTAATCATCCATTTTTATGAAAATCCTGTATAACAAAGAAACAAATTTATCATTTTTGCTTCCTCGTAGGGAAGCATTGTTTTTTTTTTCAAATTCAGTCATGAAATTTCTTTTAATCGGTCATCAAATCTTTTTCAATTTTTAACCATAAAAATGTGCTTCAACAGATTTCAAAAATAACATTTGTTTCAATAACTTTTCCAGTAATTTCCTATTCAAATTATTCAACAAGTGTTGCTAGATGAAAGGTGCAAAGGTATTGTAAAAATGGACTTTTTGTAAAGTGGCTTCTGCAAAATATGGCGATTCGCTGTCCTCAATTTTCTGCGAGAATTTCCCAAGGGAATCCAAGGCCAGTTAACGTTCACATTATCGTAACGGCAACAACAATTAGATTTTCTGGAAAATCGTGGCGGTGAAAATTTTCGGATATTTTCTCGTCGAGTGATTCGGGAATATCAAAAGTTGAACTAGTTCATCCTTTTATCCCAGTTTACGAGATTAACTTTCTACAAGGGTGTGGTTCAATTTAATTTTCTAACTTCACGTGACAGTCGTGTCTGAATTACCTGAAACCTACCAATTATTTCATGATAGATAAATTCTTATTTTTTCTTAGAGATTTATTTAGAATTTGGAAACACTTTTAGACCATACAAATGTAAATTTTATGATGGTCTAGTAAATTGTAGAATATAAATATAATATAAATAAAATTATAATAAAATAGAATAGAAAATGAAACTGGATTTTCTTTCATTAGTGCTATTATCATTATTATCATTATTATTATATAAAATAAAATAAGAATAGAAATATAAAATCTTGTATAAAATGATTAAATACGAATATCAATTGATAACAAATCTAATTGGAATATAAATTAGATTCAAAGTTATAACAATGGATGGAATTTCTGTAGAATCATTCTCACGTTTCAGAATTCATATTTTGTACACGTAATAACCTGGAATTGTATAATTGACGTTTGGAAGCATATATATCAGCAAATAGAAGAAAAAAACTGTGCTTAAAAATCTAGTAAATGTCGTTAATGAATAGTATGAATACATAATATTTTTTATTTATTTATTTCAAATCATACGGGCAGTAAATATATTATATGTATTTATAATATATTGTATAATTGTAAGACAAGTATTTGAAAGGTTTGAGTTCGCTGCAGATCAACAAAGTAGATGTGTACTAAAATTTATACAAGTCGTTTCGTTAAGCTGGAGCATCCAGTTGAAACAACGATCACTGTCATTATTCTTACAAAGTAGCTTCGTAACTCTCGTGAGAGTAGCGTTTAACACAAGAGAAATTGTTGCTGCTGTATATCTAACCAAAACGGTCACACATTCCTAAAATTTCTTCAAAGAAAATGAAAAAGAAAGAAGAACTAGCAAGTACACTACCCTTTTCTCAGCGATATTTTATAGAAATTGAAAAATTGCATTCTACATATTTATATATAAGTTTTTTTGAACCTTTTTTTGTATTCTTAAAATTTCCACATTGATGCAACCAAGTGGATTGTACATTAATTTCATTTTTTTTTTATATGCAACTTCTTTTATATTTTTGGTCAGATTAATTATATATTGAATATTTGCATATCGAAGGAGATCAAACAATCATCATTGTAACCGTCTTGTATTTTTCTTGATTTTGTTTTGAGTACGCAATTTGTTAAAACTTATATTTAATTTAATTATAATTTATTATATTTAATAATTTCAGATGAAAGTTAAGAGTTAACACTTATTCATAAACAATGTAGAAGAAATAATGTTTTCGAGAAAAAATCCATTGCAACTATTTTGTACACTTTAGTTTCCACGATGGTGCTTTTGCACTGTTTGTATTATTCACAAGTGATGTTTTAAATTCCTCTAAAACACAAGTACTCGCTGCTATTATCATGCTTTATAAAAATCTAAATAAAACCAGACTTTTTTGTTTGTGAAAAATTATTCAAGCAAGCAAAAACAAATTCTCTACAGTGCTCATAATTCTCTTGACTTTCATATTTTCATAAAACATATTTTGGAGAAAACAAACGTTGACACGAAAACATTATATAGTTCCTACTTCAGTGACGTATTTTTTAAAAATTGGTTGGTTGTGGTCTGAAGTTCCTTTCATTTTTAGATTTTGTATCAGAAACTCAATCCTGTTTTAAGATGGAAAATTTGATGATTTCCAGCCATTTTAAGACATGTACGGTTTAAGACTGTTTTTACAGTGTATTAAATTTATTGCAAACAGAATAGCTGATGCGTAAAAATAAATGGTTCTAAATTTTCTAAGCTAGAATATTCAGACGAGTCGCACAGCTGTTGGTGTGAGACTGAGTTTTAAAGGGCAAGCAACTGGAATAAGAAGCTGAAACAGCAAAGTGGAATTTGGGATCGAATAAAGCTGGAAGCAGACATAGGTGCCCGCGTAGAAATGATTAGTATGGGACAAGTATCACTAAGTATGGGCAGAGTATTAAAACGACTAAAGCCATATCTGTCCCAGACTATGGGAAAAGTAT
>WNHD01015050.1:0-10818 GCA_011057455.1 Ganaspis sp. Gsp50 | reverse complement strand
TTTCTTCTATTTCTATTTTCTTCTATTTCTATTTTCTTCTATTTCTATTTACTTCTATTTCTATTTTCTTCTATTTTTGTTTTCTTCTATTTCTATTTTCTTCTATTTCTATTTTCTTCTATTTCTATTTTCTTCTATTTCTATTTACTTCTATTTCTATTTTCTTTTTTTATTACTCAGAAAAGTGTTTGTTTAAATCAAATATATGTTTGATATACACAGAAAAAAGAAAGTTTTAAACTTTCTAACTATTAAGTATTCTAAATTAACTATTCAGTTAATTTTGTTGCTTAAAACAAGACTTAGGTTTGGTCTTAAAATTGGTTCAAATTGACTCCTATGTATATATGGTTCCAGACAAAAATGGGCTGAAAAAATACTTTTTTTAGTCCACAGTCAAACATGTTTATTTAATTCATACAAACTTTTGTTTGATTCGAAACCATTTTTTTCCTTTTGAACAAATTATTTGTTGTAAACGCTATTATTTGTCGAAACCATTTTATTCATTTTGAACAAATTATTTGTTGTAAATTATTATTTGTCGAAACCATTATATTCCTTTTGAACAAATTATTTATTGTAAACTATTATTTGTCGAAACCATTTTATTCCTTTTGAACAAATTATTTGTTGTAAACTATTATTTGTCGAAACCATTTTATTCCTTTTGAACAAATTATTTATTGCTAACAATTATTTGTCGAAATTATTTGATTCTTTTTGAACAAATTACTTGTTGCTAAATGTATATTTGTTTGTTAATTGTTTGAATCGATCATATGTTTGTTTGAATCTATCATAAGTTTGTTTGAATCTATCATAAGTTTGTTTGAATCAAATAAATGTTTGTATTAAACAAATATTTGATTGACCGTATATCAAATAAATATTTCTTTGAATATTTCAGAATGTAAGATTTTTGTTTTTCAGTTTCAAAAACCAAAATAATAATTAGTATTTTCTTGCCTGTGCGACCTTAAGAATTCGAATTCACTGAAACGACAGTCTTAAATTGACTTTATTTATTCCTTTTCATTTTAATTTCTTTTCATTTTATTCCATTTTTAATATTTTGTTCTTATTTTATTTTACTTTTTATATTTTGTTCTTAATTTATTTTTTATATTTTGTTCCTAATTTATTTTTTATATTTTGTTCTTATGTATTTTTTATATTTTGTTCTTATTTTATTTTTTATATTCTGTTGTTATTTTATTTTTTATATTTTGTTCTTATTTTATTTTTTATATTTTGTTCTTATTTTATTTTATTTTTTCATATTTTGTTCTCATTTTATTTTATTTTTTTCTGATTTTATTTTATTTTATTTTATTCTCATAGAGGAAGCTTTGTTTTTTTCCTATTAGTGCCAAATTATAAAAAGCACAAACCTTTACCACCGAAATCAATATTTGATAGACCGTGCATTAATTACTGTCATTCGGTTTCTTTTCGTAAAGTGGAATTTAATTATTGTTTACCTCAGTCATTGAGAAAAGTGACAGGCGAAAATTGCATTTAGACGGAACGTAGCAGCAAAAGTTGGATTAGTGATGCTACATTTAACGAGACTTGGACATTTCCGAGAAATGATTGTTTTTAATTTCATTTGCGCCATTTTAATTTAATCTCTGCTTCAGACCCTTCATTCTCCATCTTCTAATTTAATAAGTTTGCTTCGTAGTTCTCTGTTTCCACAATGAACTTTTGCCCATTCTCTACTTCTGTCATTCTGTAATATTAGACACTGCTGTACTTTTCCAAGATTCTATATTCGTTGCAGCTCATTTATTATTATAAATAAATAAAATTACCCTTCAGGATAAAAATACGCTTTGGAATACCAATCTTTTTTATAAAAATCTTTATAAAGTACGAATAATGCCGCAGATTTGCACAAATTTGTACAATTTTACAGATTTCACTATTTTCAGAAAGGAAACAAAGGACGTTGGTGGGAGAACAAAAGAAAAGCGACACTATTCGTAGAGTTTTACTAGAACTATTCATAGAGTTGACTGTATATCCAAAAACTTGATATATCATGTTTTTTAAAACAAAACTTGAAAACAAAGTTTTTTGAGACAAAACTTGAAAAGAAAGTTTCTTGAGACAAAACTTGAAAAGAAAGTTTTTTGAGACAAAACTTGAAAAGAAAGTTTCTTGAAACAAAACTTGAAAAGAAAGTTTCTTGAGACAAGAAGTAAAGTTCAATTAGAGAGATTCTTAGTGTTTATAAATTAAAATTTCAAAAAAAATTATTATTAATTGTAAAATTATGAGAAAACGAGTGGTAATGAATCACCAGGTGTCTGGAGATGGGTATTTTTATTTCTAGTCTCGTTTTTTCTTTATATAGAGTTAGTCGGCCTCTCCCTATCGTAAAGGGGTTAATTATAACTGTGAAAAGTAATTAAAGGGAACGACGCAGTGTGTTCGAATTGTGTGAAAATTGCAGGTAAAACCTGTCGGAGAAACTGTGCTTAACGAGGTGTTGTAAAGCCATAAAGTCATGCCTTAAATAGTCTCGTGCTCTGCCACACACTCTTGATCATCGTGATATAAACATCCCCGGAAGGGTTTTAAATATCCATTCACGGCTTCCTATTTTTTCCACGTTTTTAATAGATTTTTCCATTTTCTATTGTTCTTCTAATGTATACTTTGATTTTCTTTTTTTGTTTCACTTTTACACTTTATTTTCACTTTTAAAGCATTAGTAGATTTTTCCATTTTCTATTGTTCTTCTCATTTCTATTTTGATTTTCTTGTCTCACTTTTACATCATTAATATAGATTTTTCATTTAATTTCTATTTTGATTTTCTCTTTTGTCTCACTTTAATATCATTATATTTTTTTAGCACTTTCTTATCTTAAGAAAAAATAACAGAATCCAATAATCTAACAATAAGTCGATACGTGTAGGTATAGCTTTTTCTAAAAGATAATGTATTTTTTCTGTTTTTTAACAAAATAGAACAATGTACCTACACGCTTTTTTCCTTTTTGCTAAAAAATTGCGATTTGTTTGCTATTTTGTTTGCTTTTTGTTTGATTCTGTTTGACCCTTTTAGTGCATTAAAATTTTATTTCATTTTTACCAGTTACAATAATTAAAATTGTTACTTGTTGATACAATATTTGAAATTGAAATTTATTCATATTCAATTTAAAACTACACTGAAAAAAAGAAGTATTGTTTTCAGCCCATTTTTGGCTGGAACCATTTAGATAAGTGTCAATTTGGACGGATTTTAAGACCAAAATATGACTTAGTCTTGTTTTAAGCCACAAAATTAACTGATTATATAAACGGTTTAAGACTTTTTTTTCTGTGTATTATTATACATATTGTGATATTTATTTTTTCTGAAACAAATGTTTTTTCTTTCATTTTTTAAAATTTGTATATTTCGTTTCTTCTTTTATATTTTTTGAAACAATGGAAACATGTTTCTGTCTGAAAGTATATATATCATCTAAATTATTAAAAATGTCTTTCATATTTTTTATTTAAAATCCAAAGTTTTGGCGTTTTGATAACCTTTTTCGTAATACTCGTGAACACGGACATTATTATAGAACCAAGTTCAATCAGTGGAAAATCATGCAGATTTTGTTAACTAATTGAGCGAGAAATTCGTTAAGCATCCGTTGTACACACACTGGAAGTAAGCCAGACCACGTGGTCAACAGGTGTTTTGCCTCTAAACTCTCGTGGTTTTTCTCTCCTCAATTGAAAAATCCTTTCCATTTTCATTTCAAGCAAATTACTTAAATTCTCACAACAAAATAGTACTTTTTGATTAAAAAAGGAAAAAGAATAACAACTTGAGCTCATTTCTGTGAATAATTCCCTTATTACATCAATTCCGGATGATTTATTTCTTCCTTAATTTGCCTATTTGTTGAAATATTGAAAATTTGAGTTTACTGTGTAATTAAATAATTCTTTTTGAAAATGAATTGGTTACATTTTACCTTTCGTGCAATGTAGATGTATTTAAGCCCATAATGCACTGAAGCACGATCTATTTTTAAATTGAGTTTACGAGCTTGGTGGGTGTTGGGGGTTACACGAGAGGTGCTTGAAGGGTTGTGTGTAACAGACGACGCATACATGGAAATTGTAAATTCGATCGATAATATGGCCTTCGAGACGATCAGTGGTTAAAAACTAACACGTGGACGAAATAACCCTCTTTATTCAGTTCCTCTTTTGCGTGATCACTTTTTTATGACTCCATGTCAATAACTTTAGTGTTGAAAATTTTATGCAGGCAATAATACTTTTCCAGTAGATAAGGCAATTTTTAAAATTAATCAAATTGAGCGTCGCGACAAACAATTTTATTTATTTCGTTTGTTTATCTATTTACGATACACAGGTCGCATAGATATAGGTCTTAATGGAATTATTTAAATTGGATGATTTATTTCTTCTTCCTAGAGAGATAATCCATTTGTTTATTATTTGTGCACTTGGTATTTATTCGTTATTTAATTGTTTGTACGTTACTTAATTGTTGATTCATTATTTGTTTGTTCATTACTTTTTTGTTTATTCATTCTTTATTTGTTTGTTCATTACTTTATTGTTTATTCAGTATTTATGTTTCTTCATTACTTTTTTTGTTTTTTCATTATTTGTTGATTCATCATTTGTTTATTCATTATTTATTTGTTTATTTATCATTTGTTTATTCATTATTTGTTTATTTATTATTTGTTTGATTATTCATTATTTGTTTATTCATCATTTGTTTATTCATTATTTATTTGTTTATTCATTATTTGTTTATTCATTATTTGTTTATTTATTATTTGTTTGTTTATTCATTATTTGTTTATTCACACTGAAAAAAATGTTTATAAATTAACTAGAATATTAGTTAAGTCAACCAGAACATTAGTTAAGTCAACCAGAACATTAGTTACGTCAACCAGAATATTAGTTAAGTCAACTAGAATTTTAGTTAAGTTAACAAGAATTCTAGTTAATTTAACCAGAAAAAATAGCGGCATATTTAACATTTTCTCTGGTTAAGTTAACCAGACATTTTTTTCAGTGCATTATTTGTTTATTTATTATTTGTTTGTTTATTCATTATTTGTTTATTAATTATTTGTTTATTTATTATTTGTTTGTTTATTCATTATTTGTTTATTTACCATTTGCTTATTCATTATTTGTTTATTCATCATCATTATTTGTTTGTTCATCATTTGTTTATTCATTATTTACTTATTCATTCATTATTTATTTGCAAAGGAAACTGGAGAACATTCTCTACTGAAGTTAAACTTTAGTTTAGTTGATTAATCCCATGACTTGTGCAGTTATAAAATGGGGTTCAATTCCCGTCGTGTTTTAAGTTTTTTTTCCAAAATTTCTTATTTGATAAAGTTAATTCAAGATAAATTTTCAAATTTTATGCCTTCTCGGTTCATTATGATTATAATCAAATGTCGTTTATTATAAATTATGAGCTCCTTTCTACGTTTTTCTATTTGGGGAATCTGTTCTGAAATATTATCATAAAAAACAAAACATATTCTCAAATATTCTGAAATCATAATTGTGTAACAATTTTGAAAAAAATTACAAAATTTTAAGCAGTGAATGTTACAATTTTCTCGTATAAGAAGTGTTACAAATTTTAATTAGAAAGTGTTACAAACTTTAAGTAGAAAATATTAAAATGTTTAACTAGAAAGTGTTACAAATTTTAAGTGGGAAATGTTACAAATTTTAAGTGGAAAATGTTACAAATTTTAAGTGAAAAATGTTACAAATTTTAATTAGGGAATGTTCCTCCAAACTTGAAGTAGAAAGTGTTGCAAATTGTAAGTAGTAAATGTTGCAAATTTTAAGTAGCAAGTGTCACAAATTTTAAGTATAAAAAGTGTTACAAATTCTAAGTATAGAAAGTGTCACAAATTTAAAAGAAAATAAAAAAATGTAATAATAAATAATAAAAAAGCTTGCGGTAAATATTTACTTTAATAAAATAAAAGATTGGCATTAAGCACGTGTAGATGGCATTTCCGAATAATAAATCGCAGAAGCAATCCCAAACCCCCGAGGTTTCGTGTGTTGTGTTCCCATAGCAGCATTGACCGCTTCTATTTATACAATACCCTGCTGCCTCCCCCAGTTACATTCCCCCCCCCCCCCCCCTCTCCAATATTCATCATCCCTACTCATTGCGTTTATATTTAAAATCCTCTTTTGTGTTAGTTACTCAATGCATAAATTAATACACACATATACCTAGTCAGGAAACAGGAAGATTTATTTATAATGCTATGCACATATATTATATACTATGTATGCATATCGTATTTTTGAGTAATATATGCATGTAATATTACATTATTGGCATTTGTACTCACACCTCGCGTACTTAGTTGGAGGTTTCGTGATTGGTAACGCCCACTTGGTGCACTCTACACCCACCTACTTTACCCTTTCATCCCCCTCATCTACTGTCACACAGAGACTCCATGCAGTCCCACTCAAGAGACACTTTCATGATTCGTTAATATTAATAGCATTTCCAACAGAATTTCTCCGAGTTTCCTAGCAGGTTGTTCTTTATATTTATTCGTTATTTGTATTTATCAAACTGTAAAGAGACTGTTAAAACAAATCCTTTGATTCTTATTGGTGTATTAAGAACAGCGAGAATATTTTTATTATTTTGTTTTTAAATGTACAAAAAACAAAATGTTATTTTTCAATGTAACGACTGTTAAATTCTAAGTTAAATTGAAATTCTACAGGCTTCTGTAAAGATTCAAGTTCATCTTGTAATTTAACATTTTGTTTTTCCTGTGGTCTTTTTGGAATTTGTTTCTTTCTTTTTAAAATGTATTTCTTTCTTTTTGAAATGTATTTCTTTCTTTTTATTTAAAATTTGTTCACAGTGAACCGTGAGGATCAAATTGATTCAGGAAAGCGAATCAAAATGTTGATATGCAACGTTTTGATTCGCTTTTCTATATCAATTTGATCCCCACGGATCACTGGGTTTGTTTCTTTCTTTTTGAAGGTATTTTTGATTTGAAAATATGTTCAGAAACAAGAGAATCACAATATTTTGTGTATTTGCTTTAAAATCAATTGCGATTAAATTTTTAGATTTGGGTGTGTATGAATTTAAAATATTGACTTAATCTATAGCTTTGAACTAATAGAGTAGAAATAATGAATAAAGTATAGAAAAGAATCTCGTGTTCAGCCCACTTTGAACTTATCATTTTTCATTACTGCTAGAAGGTAAATTTTAAGAATCATATTGTAAGACCAAGTGTTCAGTTTTAAAACAAAAGGACTGATTGTTCAGAAAAGAAAAGAACCTATTAGTTGTTTCTAAGCGTTAGACTTTATTCCCAATATTCATAAGTAATTAGAACTGGAAAATAAAATAACTCCTTTTTAGATTAACCTTATTACTTTTGAGCTTCAAAAACAATTTTTGGTCCTTAAAACTCAATGATTGGTCTTAAGTCCAAACTTTCAATGCTAAAAATGATTTTTTTTTTTAATTTTCAATTCAAAAATGAATTTATTTTAAGTATAATGTGCGCTGAAAACTGACATTTATTTCTAGAAACATTTTTTCATTTAAAAAATTATTTTGACAAATTTTGTAAACTCGTTCAAAATTTTTTTGTGTGCTGAAAGAAATTAAAATCTTTTTTTTAAAATAAAAATTGATTAATTTGTTTTGGGAAAATAAGAATGGATATTGCTTTTTGATGCAAAAATTGATTGTTACAAATCATGAAAAACTATTGACAGTAACTGAATATTGTCTTTTGTAATTAAATATTGAACTTTCTATAAATTGTGCTCGAATTTCCAATAATATTAATTAGAAATTGATAATAATCGTTATTATTGAATAATACATCAATAATCATTTTAATTTTCAATGAATGCTCTTACATAAATAAATAAATGTGCTTGAATTCTTAATAATGCGGTCAGAATTTCAATTAAGTCGTGAATTTGTAATTTTGTCTTATTTCTATTTCTTTACTTTTCTTTCTTTTCTTTAACAACAAAATAATCAAGAAAAATGGTCTATAATTAAATTTAGAGATTTTACAAACGTAGGTGTTTTTGTTGTTGGAAATTTTACACATTTTTTGCTATTTGCATTTTGTTGTTTTATTATTACATTTATTTATATTATTATAAAATATTTATTGTGTTATTTTTCACTATTATTTATCCCATATTGTTAATATTGTTTCTTCATTCTTTGATTATTATTATTTGATTATTATTGATTATATTATTTCTTCATTATTTCTTTCTTTCTGCTTTCGGACTTATTTTTACTATTTTATTTAAACTTATTCAAAAAATGCAATACAATTGCATTTAAATTCCTCATTATTATCCTCGTTATTTTCTCATCAGTAAAAGTTTAGTCTACTTGGACCGTTCAAAAAAGTTGAAAATTGTGTTTTTTAAAAAGAGATTCATGTCCTCGCTGTCCAACAAACGGGTTTGATTAATAAATCCACCGAATTCCATGCACTCGCACTCGTGAAAATTAACGTTCTCGGTAAAATAGAGCTTAAGTCTATTCCAAGCGACCTCATTTATTTCCGTTGTCAAGGATTTCCAAAAGCCACGTTATTCAAATTCTTTTGCACCCTCAGGGTCGATTAAAATATTTCTCGATGCATATTCACGTGTCCATTGAATAACGTTTATTTGTTAATTATTGTCATTTGTGTTCACGCTTTTCCCACTCTGATTGCTTCATTAGCAAGATATTTTTCATTGTATTTGAAAACTGAGTAAAGAAGTAAGTTTTTCTCTAAAAGGCGAGTGCGTCTTACCAAAAATTGTCTATTCTACTTGGCACGCCCGTCAGTAGAGAAAGTCAACTTCAGAAAATTGAACGTTTGTAATTCTTGTCGAGTTTCTGGTAGCATTTTCAGTTGGCAAATTAATATTTAACTTTTATTTATTAGTTCTTTTATTTTTTCTCGTTTGGATTTTAATAAATTACAGTTTCAGTCTGGGATACTCAGAATAAGTTAATCATTAAAATCATTTAATGATTTATATATTTTATATATTTAATTTTATCATTTAATGATCTATTGTGAATTTATACAATTTTTTAGGAATTAGTGAAGAAGTTGAAGTTCGGAACGTTTTTTTGTTTACGGAAAATATAGAAGTTAATTTGGTTTTTTTAAATTTCTTTCAAAAAGAACTTTTCTTTTTTAAACTCCCAAAGATTGTATTTTGCATCAAAGAATTTTAAAATTGTTTACAAAGTCAGTAAAAAATTCTCGAACCACGATTAAGTAAACAAAAATTTGTTTTTTAGTTCTTTTTACGCGAAAAAAACGTTGCAAATATCAATATCATAATTCGTGGAGTTAAAATCGATTGGTATTCATAAAATAACTATTGTCCAAACTTTGAGTTATCTGCAATCAAATCAGGTCCCAAAGAATTCGAAAAATCGAGGTTTTACTGTAACAGTGAAAAACTAAAAGAAACGAAAAGTGAAAATAAGAGAAAGAAAAGTGAAAATAAGGAAAAGAAAAGTAAAAATAATGGACAGTAAAGTGAAAATAAGGGAAAGAAAAGTAAAAATAATGGACAGAAAAGTGAAAATAAGGGAAAGAAAAATAAAAATAATGGACAGAAAAGTGAAAATAAGGGAAAGAAAAGTAAAAATAATGGACAGAAAAGTGAAAATAAGGGGGAGAAAAGTGAAAATAAAGGAAAGAAATGTGAAAATAAAGAAAAGTGACAAAAAATAAAATTAAAAGTAAAAATAAAGTAATAAGAAAAGTAAATAGAAGCAAGAACGCGATAAAATCGTAAGCACATAAGAGTAGATAATGAGATTTTTATTTTTAAACAGAAACGATCAACAAAAGCAAATACATAAATATGCCAAGATGAAATTTGGCTCGTTTCATTTTAAAAGGGAAAATCGAATCAAGTCAGCCAACTTTCCTCTCAGAAATCCACTCATCATTTTTCTTTCCAATTTTAACGACAAAATGTCGACAAACATCACTTTTTCATACGAAACTGGGGC
The DNA here is from genome assembly GCA_011057455.1 of Ganaspis sp. Gsp50. Taxonomy (NCBI): domain Eukaryota; kingdom Metazoa; phylum Arthropoda; class Insecta; order Hymenoptera; family Figitidae; genus Ganaspis; species Ganaspis sp. Gsp50. Next base: position 725 of record WNHD01015050.1, on the reverse strand, counting down.
ACTTCTTCCGCATAGCCACTGCGGACTTGGAGAATTCCATTCCTCGAACCTAAAGTTTTCATTTCAGATTTATTTTGTCAAGGATGTTGAGATTGCGAACAACAAAAGGAGCTTTTTTCTAATAAAAGGTCCAATCCCAAGATCAGGGACAATGTAAACACACAAAATATACAAAAAAGCAAATTAGACTTTTTATTCCAACTGATTTTTCAAATGCACTTGATTTTTTTAAAAAGAATCTTTTTTTGCATACTTGCTACTTTTGGAATGAATTATTTTATTTAAACTATTGGTATAAACTATTTATTTTATAATAATGATTTTTTTATTTATTTTATTTAAACTATTGGCATAAACTATTTATTTTATAATAATGTTTTTATTTTTTTTATTTAATTTTTTTTATTTATTTTATTTATTTAATATGAATTGTTTTAATAATTGTTTAATTACAATTGTTACTTTTTCACTGAAAAAATGTCTGGTTGACTTAACCAGAAAGGAATGTTAAATATGCACAGTAAAAACAAAGTCTTAAACCGTTTACATCTTAAAATCAAAATGATTGAAAGTCAGGAGATATGTCTTAAGACAAGATTAAGGTCATGTCCAAGAACTCCGTTAATAAGTTAGGAATCTACGTTAATTTGTATTTTTTCCTGAAGTTTCTTTTTAAAAATAATAATAAGTCAGACATTCATAACGCACTTGAAGGTTTCCTACGA
>WNHD01015043.1:0-10016 GCA_011057455.1 Ganaspis sp. Gsp50 | reverse complement strand
CAATGCATCTCAAATGACTTCGTTTTCTCGATCTCATTCGTGATTCATTGTGAAACAAGTGGCAATGGTAGCTCGCTCGTGAAAGGACGATAGTTATAAACCATAACATCTGGGGGCCTTAGGGCCTGGGTGCTCCCGCGAGAAGCACTTCGTGCTTCTTCGCTTCCGGTTTCAACTCTGTCCCTATCTACTTTCCAGCGAAACCATCGCTGGAGGAACGACCTTGGAAAAATTTACCGGGACCTCCCGGTAAAGGCGAACCAAGGTGTTTCTGTATGAGTTTCGGTGCACTCCAACTGGTGTAACTGGGACGCGTCTCCGGGTTATGGATGGGAGAATTTTTAGGCCTAAAAACCTCCAAGTGAGGATTCCAAGTGGTAATGGTAAAGGGTGGTGTTGGGTACCCTGTGTGCATACGTAGCCTGCAGGAGCTCAGGAACGTGTTTTACGCAACCTGTTAACCGTTAAATCGCAGCCCAGGGTATGTTTCACAAACGTAAGCACAGCTGACTATGGGAACTTAATTGTCTCAAATGTAGTCAAATTCCTCTTCCCTAAGAACGCTTGATCATATGCAGCCTACGGGTAGCAATGAGACAGCACTTCGTAAGCACAGCAGCACTGTGAGAACATAATTGTCTCTTATACAGTAAATGTCCTACCTAATAATTCCTGTCTTTCCCCATCGACTGATAATGACAAGTCTGTTAAGCCCTGCCTCGGGCAGGGCAGCAACCCTGTGACCGCAAGGCGCCCGTCAGAACATAATTGTCTTCTATGCGGGTTAATTGCGTAACCACAGGACACGTTCCAAAAGCCGAATGGACTCAAAGTGAAGAATCCGAGTGGTAATGGTAAAGAACGTCCGTACACCCTACGAGCATAAGTACCTACAGGAGCCTAGGTACGTGTACTACGTACTCTGTCAACCGCTAAATGGCAGCCATGGGTGTACATCAAAAATATAATTCGAACGTGAGGCTGTTATTCGCTAACTTGTTGGCGCTCTGACAGTAACCTTGTGGCCATAAGGCACTCGTGGGAATTTAATTGTCTCTAATGCGAGTAATTTATGCAACCACAAGAAACGTGCCAAAAACCGAACGGTCTCAAAAGTGTTGATTCCGAATGGTAATGGCAAAGGACCCTGGAGTATGAAACTCTCGGATAGTAATTCTCCGGAAAGACTAACCATGGTTCTCGTGATTAGGACAACCGACTAAGGATAGAGCCCCCTGTGACTCGTGCTATCTGGGTCTCGTGCTATCTAGGTCTAGGAGCATGGACTGGCTCTCCTCTCTTATGACAACTGGCTAATGCACTTTGAACGCTTCTGGTGATAGAGGGCTTGCCCCTTGAAATCTCTTTTGAAATTTATTATGGACAAGTCAAACGTAACAGAAAGTCGGATTGAATCTGTTGACGACCTAGCTCGCATCCCGGTTATACGATTGGCCAGATGCGATCACGAGAGCGACGTCAAATCCCGGCCCGAGCACTTCTCGACCCATTCCGGTCGGAGCACTCCATCCCCCCGTAGAACGTAGGGCACCCACCATAAACATGAGAATTCTGCAGCTTAATATGAACAGATCTTCTCTGGTATCAGCAGAACTCCTTCAGCTCAGGAAAAGTGTCGACTTCGACTTTCTTCTCATGCAAGAACCCCCGACTGCCTTCCGAAAGATAACCGGACTTGGTCTACAGACCAGAATCAGAGCGGTAAGGTCGGTCGCGCGCGAGTTCTGTAAGGCGGGCATTGCCGTGTTCAACAAACAAATGGGTTTTGTATTTCTATCACACCTAAGCACATTTCACTGTGCGGTAGGCGAGATAAATTATATGGGATTCTCTTTCTATGTAGTAACGGCCAACTTCCAATACCGTCAACCGGTGGAGGATCACGTCAGACATCTAGAGCGTGTCTTGATTGCACTGAGAGGAAAGAGAGTCATCATATCACTGGACTTGAACGCAAGTTCGCATCTTTGGGGACCTTCTTATAGAGGAACCCATAGGGCGACACAGCGTGGAGCAAAGGTTGTTCAACTCATCTTGACACACCGTCACCATGTATTGAATGATCCGCGACAAGTAGCGACCTTCAGCACAATTAACGGTGAGTCTTGGATTGATGTCACTATGTGTACTCAGAACATGATTCCGTTCGTGAACCGTTGGAGAGTGCGAACGAACGCGGTCTCCAGTGACCATTGAGTCATTGAATTTCGCATTTCGCATGAGGCTCCGGAAGAACCCAGGGTTAGAGCGAACGTCGGCAGATTCCGAGAATCAACTATGGATGAAGAGGCGTTCGATTCTGCTCTTGACTCGCTTTCGAACATCAATCTGAAAGAGCTTCCCTTAGATTCTAAGGAAGATGCGGAATACATGTCCCGATTACTTTCCGACACGCTGATCGCAGCGTGTGAGCGTTCTATGTGTAGAACAATCGCACGGAAGGAAACAAACCCATGGTGGACCAGTCACCTGACGAAGTCCAAGAGACGAGTTGAAATCCTAAGACGAAAGTTTCGGAGGCGTACGAGACTAAGGCGATCACCTGCCTTGTCACTAGCCTACTGAACCGCTAAAAACAAATACCACAGGGATGTTGCCCTGGCAAAGCAAAAGAGCTGTGTGAATTTTTTCACGAGTGACGGCAACGCTGACCCATGGGGTTTTACATATAAAATCCAATCTGAGCGTCTTCATGTAGAACGTGCCTTATGTTCACTCAAATTTGACGATCAATTCACCAATTCTCTAGAGGAGACAGCGAGTCGATTGCTGGAACGCCTTGTCCCCAACGACAACACTGAATCTGAGACCCTAGAGCATGCCAACTTGCGAACTTTGGTTGCAGACGCACCCAACAACGCTGATGAACCTGAGTTCACCATTGATGAACTCGCTAAAGTAATCAGAGCGCTTAAGAATGTCACGTCTCCTGGAACAGACTTCGTAGAAGTATTTGTGATAAAAAGGGCCTGGCCTCAAATCGGCAACGAACTCTTACGTCTCTATAAAGCTTGCCTAAAACATGGAGCATTCCCAAAGGTATGGAAAAATGGATCAATTCGTGCCCTCTTAAAGGACGACAAAAAGGATCCAACTTTGGCTTCCTCATATCGACTTGTATGTCTTCTATCAGTGATTGGAAGGATCTTTGAACGATTAATTCTTGAACGAATGAAAGAGTCTGTCCTAGTCCCGAAACATCTGTCGGACAAACAGTACGGCTTCCGAGAGGGTCGATCCACTGAGGACGCCATTAGACGGCTCCGTGCCTCCTTGGAGACTCATACGGAAAGATATAGCCTGGCTATCTTGTTTGACATCCGGAGCGCCTTTGACAATCTCTGGTGGCCGCTCATCCTCCGAGCGCTCAAAAACAGACATTGTGCGCGTAACATCTATAAAGTTATGGTTGAGTACCTTAGTGATCGCTTTGTCCACTGTGAGCACATAAAGAGAAGTGCTATAGCTTTGTGTCATAATTTCGCCAAAATAGCGAGAGCCTCTTAGGGCCTTCGCTGGCGAGCTTTGCTCTGACTGTAAAAAGGTGTGTTTCTCTCATTTGCCAGTTATACCTCTGCCGCTTGGGTCGACTTGCTGAAAGACCATCACCGTCGTGTGCTATGGGCGGCCCAGCGACAAGTACTCATTATGATTACAAAGACATACAGAACCGTCTCCTTTTACGGAATCTACGTGGTAGCGGGATGCCCACCGGTATACCTAGTACTCCAAGAACATCTGGCAAAGTACTGTCTGCGAAGGAGCTTAGCTTTCAAAATATGTTGAATACTTCCCCGCTCTGGTCTCGGTGTACAATGTACTCCGAAAAAATTGGCAATCCAGATGGCTGGCATCGCACAAGGGTGCAGTCACAAAAGCCTTCTTCCCGCATGTCAATGCCAGATTAAGGGCAACATGGATGAAACTTGACCACTATGTCACGCAGCTGCTCTCCGGGCATGGGGACAACAGGTTAAAACTACTTGAACTGGGCCTCGCTCTGGACGACCGCTGTAGATGCGGTTAGGCGGAAACTGTTGAAAGTTTTGATCAGGCATTGCGAATTGTTTGAGGCTCAGTGGGTCCCTCTATTAGCCCATCATCTAAACGTTAATGTGGACTGGTCGGACATTGCAAGATCTCTTGCATATGAGGAAACCTTTCCCATTTTCGTGTCGTTTGCCAAGCAGATCCTCTGGCTAAAAAGGTTTGAATGAAACACTTACAGTGTACACAGTCAAAGTGGATCGGGAGGGTCGGAGCTCTCGTGAAACGGAGACCACAGCAACTTCACTTTCTTCTTCCCTCAAATTTTCCTCTCTGGCTTTCTCTATCACGGAACTACCAAAAGTAGATCCAAAATCTTGAATCATAAAATTTTTGAACGCATCAAAGAGCGCTACAAACACTGGTCCAGTGCTAAGGCTCAAAGTCCCTGCGAATTGGGTATTCTTCACCAAATTGGACCCACCGAGGCGTTGAAAGGTTGTATTACTTCGGTGCAACATGGAACGGACATGTGTCCTTGAGGCAGTTTCAGTGAACCATCTTCACGAGTCGCGTGCGACCGTGGAGTTAATGGCAACAGGGCGCTGTTCCTCTCTAGGGCTCGGAGGGAATAAAGTTGTAATGGGCCCCGACCCTATCTGTGATCCTCAGATTTGGCCGCGAAAAGCCAGGATCCCGCCAAGGTGATCGGACCTTTGCTTGGCGGATCATTGAACGTAAAGAGTCCAAACAGTACACTTTAAATGGCCCACACGGTGATGAGCTAGCAACTTTTTGTTGTGAATGCATAAGGTTGGGAAAGCGGATTCCATAAGGCACGCTTGCAAGTAAGGTAGCAAGGGAAGACGGAACAGTAAGCCCCGATACTGACGGTCTTAGGATTGTTGAAATCGTCAGTCTTAAGTGAGGTTGGTCTCTTGCAGGCACGTAGTATATCTGAATGTTACGAGACTCGAGCGAATCAGTTGGGAGCGAAAAACTTCTTTCGGTGAAACTCAGTTGAGAATCTTATCAAGTGTCAAATCGTAACTCAGAAATTCATGTGAGCTGAGGTGGAAGTGTTACAGATAGGTGAAGGGTTTGATCGAGTACGGGATCAAACATAAGGTCGTAAACTTATTCAAAAAGTATGGTACCGCTAAGGCTATTAGCCAACTTCATAAATCCCTCTGTCCCTATCTATTAACTCAGCTACGCCGGTCCCAAGCCCGGGACCCCACGTCTTGTGGGGGAGGAGGAGGGGTACTTTTTCTTCACTCTTTTCTTCTTTCCTCTTTCGTTTTTCCACTGTTTAGTCTTGTCTTATTCTTCTTATTCTTTTTCCCCTTGTCTACCCCTTATTACCCATACTTACCTTATCCCCTACCTAACTTAATCCACATCCTCGACCCGTCCAGTCCATCCTCTCCAATTTTCCCTAAGATCCCGCTGTCTCCTGCTCTACACTTACCTACTTTTCTTCTTTTCTTTCTTCACCCTGAGGGCGTGGCGATACCCCAGGTCTTCTATAGCCCCCAATCCAAGGTGTGACCTACCATGCCGAGGGATGAATGACACAAATCTGCCCGGCACTCCGTCGCGGCTGGGGCAGGGTTTCTCGTCCTTTGTCCTCCATTGTTCAGCCATTGTTAAGTTCAGTGGTTCGGCTTGGTTGTCGGGGGCGTGTGTTCTGTTTCGGGATGCTTCGGGGGGCCGTCAGCAGAGGAGTCGTAAACGATGGGTCTGGGATACCAGGCGCCCTCCCAGACTAGTTAGCCTTACCCCCATATTGGAGCTCTATGGGGGCTGACCCATAGTCTTCTTCAAGACTCGTGGGTTCAAAATGGATCAAAAATTATCAAAAATTAACTAAAACAAACGATGAAAAAGAAAAGTTAGAGAAGACAAACAGCGAAACAGATGTTGAAAGAATGGACGAAGGAGGGGAAAATACAAACCCTCAAATTGAAGACTCCGCAGACGATCCCTACTTACCTCCTGGGCCACGCTCGAAAAGGAAGAGGCTAAGGAGAGCCGGCTCCGCCAGGCTAAATCCGCATGAACCTGCAAATGAAAAAGAAAAAAAACTTTACTGGGCTGCAACGCAGAAAAAGGCAGTAAACGAGGCTGCTAAAGTTAAAAAAATACTTAACAGCGCAAGTATTATAAAAGATCCCAAGGCCTCTGGAGTCCAGATTCAAAAGATTGTAGATAGCCTTATCCAGACGATCGAGAAACTGACTGACGAATGAGGCTACCTAGCTGGTCTGCAAAAAGGCAAAGAAATAATGCAAAAGGAAATTAATAATGCAGTAAACGCAGCACTAGATAATAGAGGGCTAAAAGAAAATTCACCTTCCTACGCATCAATTGTCCAACGACCGGAGACACCTGGAACATCTGGAACGCAAAGAGCACCTGGAAGTCCTGGAACCTCCCGAAGCACTGGAACCGCTGCTGGACCTTGAACTGTATCAGGAACTGCTAAACCTGAGAAAAGAAAGATACCCGCGATTAGTGAACTACCCAAAAAAAAACCCTCAACTAGCCAAAGTCGCCCTGATCAAGGCTCCCTTGATAGACGGCACCACCGAGGAAAGTGAGGAAACAAAAAAGAATGTCCTCTCGATGATTAATCCTGCAAAGGAGAAAATCCGTATTAAAGGGGTCCGAAGAATGAAAGAAGGTGGCCTAGTTGTTGAAGTCGAATCCGAAGAAGACCTAAAAAAGATTCTGCTAAATGAAAAACTAAAAGAAAGTGATTATAATGTATCAAGAGCAGGCTCCGCAACTCCAAGGCTGTTGATTTTTGACATCCCAGTCGAAATGACAGAGGAGGAAATAATTGAAGCCATAATTTCGCAAAACGAAACTGTACTGGGAATATTTACTGAAGAAGATCTGAGGAAGAATTTTAAACTTAGGTTTCAAGTTGGAAAGAAAAGGGAGGACGGTTTTGTAAACTGGGTAGCGGAGGTCTCTCCACCTATCCGAACTGCACTACAAAAAGAGGAGAAAAGTCGACTTTACATCGGATGGGGCGCCTGTAAAGTACAGGAGGAAATCCTGTACTTTACAGGCGTCTAAGTGTTTTAGGTGCCAACAATACGGGCATGTCTCAAGTTTTGCAAAGCAGAAGGAGCAAAAATAATGACCAGGAATAAAAAAGACGAGAAACCGTGGTCCGCTGTGATAGTCTTCGGCAAAGACCACACAGTGACAAGATTGTCACACTTGAGCTCAAGCCACATAGTCTGCGTTGAAATCATAAAAAAGGGACAAAAGGTATACGTTGTTTCGGGATATTTTCAGTTCTCTCATCCGATTGAACCCTATCTAGAAGAGCTGAGGCACATCATGACAACGCTCAGAGGACAAAACGTAGTCCTCGGAATTGATGCCAATGCCAAATCGAGCTCCTGGTATTCGGACCAACTATACGAAAGGAGAGAGAAAATTGAAGAGTTTCTTCATAATTCTGGGTTATATGTCGCGAATAGCAGGTCAAATCACAAAACTTTCTCAACAATCAGAGCCGAAAGTAATACAGACGTGACCTTAGTCTCTGAATCCCTCAACCAATCGATAGAATCGTGGTCAGTCAAGGTTGGATGGGTCACCAGTTACCATAGAGTATTACTTTTAAAACTGAGCCATATAAGACGCGAATCCGGTAACCACAGGTCCGGAGCTCCACCTAGATTCAAGACTAACAAAGCGGACTGGGAAAAGTTCGACAAAGAACAAATAAGGGCTACACAAAACCTAAATCAGGACAATAATTCCAGCAATAAAAAAGTCAATATATTAGCAAATAGAATAGGAACTGCGATTTACGTAGCCAGCAACTGATCAATGCCCATTAGAAAGAACAGACAATTTAAGAATAAATGGTGGATTTCGGAATTAAAAAAGAAAAAGAAGGACATCTATAAGTGCAGAAGAAAATATCAAAAAGAAACAAAAAATAAAAACCGTAGAGAAGCACTTAAAGAGGAATACTACGCATCAAGGGCAAAATATAAGAAAAGTGTAGAAAAGACTTCTAGAAGGAGCTGGAAAGACTTCATTAATAAGGAATCCAGTGACCCCTGGGGCTTAGGCTACAAACTCACCTGTAATAAATTGAAATCGGAGCGCGTAATTGAGGCTGTTAAAGCTGGTAACTCCTACACGAACTCCTGGAAGGAAACTGCTGAAGTCCTGCTGGATAGCCTCTTCTCCTACGATGGCGAAACTGCTGTGCCTGAAACAGAAAAACAAATAAGATTAAGAGAAAATATGCGAAAGATTGATGATTGCTTAATAGAAGGGTCATATAGACCAATCTGCCTATTACCCGTTTTGGACAAGGTTCTGGAAGGACTTATCCTAAAACGAATTAAAACAAAAATCGAAGATAGCCTATCAAACAGTCAGTACGGCTTTCGTACCAATAGATCTACGGAGGACGCTTTATGCGACATTGTAGATCACGTTGAGGGCATCGAAGAGAAATACGCGATGGGAATTTTCATTGACATTTCGGGCGCCTTTAATAATCTCTGGTGGACGGATATTGTGGACCGCCGTCGAAAGATCAATTGCCCCCATGAAATCACCAGACTTCTACAAAGTTAGCAAGAGGACAGAACGATAGTATACTGTACCCCAGATGGAAAAGTGGAAAGAGTCATCAACAAGGGATGTCCCCAGGGATCGCTCCTAGGGCCTATACTTTGGAATCTGGTCTTCGATGAGCTTGTTGAACTGTTAGAACGCGCTGAATACAAACTAATTGTATATATGCAGATGACCTAGTCATCATCATCGTAGGTTACACCCGGCCAGATCTAGTAAGAAGTGGACAAAGAGCCCTGGACATCACCAACAACTGGTGAAATGAGCACAAAATGACTCTTCCCAAAACTAAATCGGTCCTGATGATGCTTAAGGGCAATCTTGACAAGAAAAGTCCACCCAAAATAAGCCTGGGAAACAAAAGTATGAAACTGGTAGCGAACTTCAAATACCTAGGTATTACTTTTACTAGCAGGGTGCAAAGGCTAGGTATCGACGAGCACATTAAAAACATAGTGGACAAATGCCAAACTCTCTTCAGCGCTCTCAAGATCATAGCCAAAAGGGACTACGGCATAAAACACTCGGCTCTAAGTATAATCTACAAAGGCTTGTTTGTGGCAATTGCAACTTACGGAGCAGCGAGTTGGGCCAAATTTGCAAATACCAAGCATTGGAAGCAATTGGCAAAAGTACAAAGAAGTGTACTAATTACAACAACCAGAGCCAATCCGAGACAGCGCCAACCAATGCCATGCCCGTCATAGCAGGAGCCCTGCCCATAGACCTAGAAGTAAACAAGAAAATAATGCACTATAATTTTAGAGCTGGACTGATGGACGGAATAACTTACGAACCTCCTGTTGTAACACAAACCCAAGGCGAAACAAACATCACTAGAACCAAAAACCTACAAAAAAGAATAATTAACAGAAATCTACACGACACTTGGCAATGAGAATGGGCAACTAACGACAGAATAACGAATAGATTCTTCCCAGATGTGAGGGAGAGAATAAAAATGACCTGGATCAAGACGAACTTTTATACCACGCAATTTGTATCAGGTCATGGAGATTTCAGACATAAACTGCACTCCATGACTTTAGCAGACAGCCCAACATGCCCCTGTGGCATGGATGAGACTGCGGAACACGTAATTTTCTCCTGCACTAAATGGGCAAACACTCCCCCTAGGAATCACAAGACCTTGTAGTTGGTGGGGGAGCTTAATAGGCTTATCGGGCAACGGCTCTGTCTGAACTGATCAATTCGATGGCTACTAAGGGGGCGTATTTCTCGAAAGGGAACGGCCGCTTGGAAAACCAGACTTATTGTGTTTCGCCGGATCGAAAGCTCGGGGCGCGAAAGTTAGAATGGTGTCAGCGAGGGAAGTGACTCTTAGGAACCCGGCAGCGATGTCGGATAACTATTAGAAACGAATAGGG
>WNHD01015028.1:0-10455 GCA_011057455.1 Ganaspis sp. Gsp50 | reverse complement strand
GTCTGACTACGTTGGTTTTTTCTACTGCCTCGTTTTAAATCTCCCTTACTGTATGAGAATAACTATTATTTAAGATTTATTACTAAATCTATTTCACTATAATTACCCGAATTTACACATTCAAATCCTTTCTTACTATAATTTTAAAAAAGTTGATTTTGTTCCCGTTTGCGTTGCTCTGTATTTATGTGTAAATACTAACTGTTGACCACTATATTGATTTGCATTACTGAATAGATTAAAAGAGATTGGTTTGGTTTTTTAATATCACAAATTATAATACTCGACTAAATGAATAGTAATGAACAATCAATAACTAATTAATTAAGAGTATCAATTAATTCTTTGAATTTCTCTTGCACATTTTTGCAAAATCAAAATTAATTTAAAAATCGTTTTGAATACTATATATTCATGAAAAAGTTGTTTTTAAAAATGAATAAATGTAAATGTAGGATAATGTAAAAATAAATAACGATTGTTTGGATTAAAAGTAGAGTTAAAAAAACTAAATGGTAATTAAAGGATAAGAAATAGTTGCATTTAATGAATTGTAAGAAAAATGAACTGGGTTTGTTATTTAGGACGTATTATTAGTACAAGAGCATTAAATAGAGATTGTTTGAGAATAAGATGAAAGCGATATAGCGTATCAGTTACAGTAATTTACAAAGTGGCATGGAATCGGTTAAAATTTCTTACCAGAGAACGCGGCAAGTCTAGAGGGAGCCCCACTAGCTACTGTAACGCTTGATAAAGAGCGAGTTTAGTACCTTGGAGTATTCTTATAAGCGTAATTCGCGCTTCAATAAATAATTTTAAACGATACTTTTACTCTTCTGAACAAGGCTAAATTATAATTTATACGCCACCAATATCAAATCCTCAGTGTTATTTTCTTTCTCACCAATTTTTGTGAATCAGTTCCTTTTTAGTGAATGTCGAATATCAAAAATTATTAAATGTAATATTATAATTTTGTATTTATATTATAATATTGATAATATTAATAATATTAGTAATGTTAATAATATTAATAATATAATAATAGAATAACATTGTATTGAAATAATAATTTCAATGCAATCAATTTATTGATTTAATTAAATTTCAATCTTTGAAAAATAATGCTGATAATAAAGCGTTGCTATTGATCGTAAAAATGCTAATTTACTTATTTGGTGTGAAAACTAAATCAAGAAGATTCTCTGAGGAGTTAGAATGAAAAATTCTGCTTGCACTGTAGATATAGATTTACTATAGAAAAACATCACTTTTGTGATTTTTATTGTTCGTGTCGACGTAAAGACACGTCTAATTGTGCGCCTTATTTTATTTATTTGGTATTCTACATTTCTCCGTAGAACTTTCTCGATTTAGTTCAAAAGTCCAGTTTATCGCGTGAAATGCAATTAAGTTTCATACTTTGTTCGAATAATTTATTTATAGCAATTTGGACAATCGAAAACACAAAATTTTTTAAAGACACAAAAGCGAACTACAGTATGATTTTTGACAAACAAATTAATACTTAACGATTTTTAGAAAAACTTGAATACGCGATTTTCTAAAAGACCTGAATACGATTTTTGGAAAAACTTTGATACTATCTTTGTAAAAACTTGAATACGATCTTTGAAAATATTTCGATGCTAACTTTGGAGAAAGTGGAATTTACTTTTTAAAAGAAGTTAAATACGCTTTTTGAAAAATGTAGAATTCGCTTCTTGAAAAAAGTCGAATTCGCTTCGTAAATAATTTCAGATTCGCTTTTTGAAAAGTCAAATTCGCATTTTGTAAAAAATCGAATTCGCTCGTTGAAAAAAAATGGATTCGCTTTGTGAAAAGACTTGAATACGCTTTTTGAAAACTGGTAATACACTTTGAAAAACTAGAATATATTTTTAAAAAACACTTGAATACGATCTTTAAAATCTCTTAAATACAACGTTTAAAAAAACTACATTTTTTGGAGAGAATTCGAATAAAAGAAGAATTTGATTATTGGAGATGGTGTAGCTTTTTCATGAAACTAAACTTTCATTGAGTTCGATTAGAGACTGTTTGAAGGTCGTAGATTACAGTTGATAATAGAAATGGCATGCGTCGTACATAAGGATTGAGATGCAAGAGGTCATAAAAATGTCTGACTAATATTTACATTATTTGCCTAATTTGTAATCCCTGTTGTCTAACGCAACTTGTTCATCTACTTTTAACCGCATATAAGTGTACATTTTTTCAATACAACCGATTTCCTCACGTACTTTATTATATACAGTCGATCATCGTGTCGTATCTTTTTTTAAATTTAACTTTAAAGAGGAGACAGTTGCGAGTGATGGTCACAGATCTGCGAGTAAGATCTTCCATCTTTCTTTATTTTTATCGAAAACTATCAAGACAATCGTCTGGAAATTTAGGTGTCGTTTTTGAAAATGAATAATCGATAATAGATGATAGATGATAATTAATAATTCTTGTAATAATTATTATGATTGCAATAGAATGTTTATCGCAAACTAAAATGTTAACCAAACTAAGATGCTTATCACAAAGTAAGATGCTTATCACAAATTAAAATGTTTAACAGAAACTAAATGTCTATCACAAAATAAAATATTTATCCTCTAATAATTAAAATCACAATTTTATACTTTAAGAGCATATGTTGGAAAAATGCTCTTGAGTAAAAATTGTTATTTTAAAGATTGTTATTTCGAAAATTGTTATTTTGAAAATTGATATTTGGGAAATTGTTATTTTGAAAATTATTATTTTAAAAATTATTAAATAGTTGAAATAAAAAAACAATTTAGAATGTAGAAAACAGCGCAAATAATTTAATCATAATTTTCGATAGAAGTAATAAAAAATAACAATATAAGACAAGAAATAATTCGCAAAGGAAAAAAATGGAAAAAGGACTTCTTTACGAGGAAGAGATTGCAATGTGCCAAGAAGCAATAAAAGAAAATTGAAATAAAAGCGAATAATCTGATGGAGAATTTTGTGAAGGAAGAATTGAAGTAGTTCGAGTGGTTTTTGGTCAGACACTGATTCCTTATTGCAATAAGGAAAATGCTTAAAGATTGGTTTTAATTTGATAACTTTCTTATAATTTAAAAACAATTAACATGATAGAATATATAATTATATTATATAATTTAGTAATTAACGTATTACTAAATTCTTATAATTAATTATTGGCTAATTTTGAGTAACAATTATTTTTCTGGATAGTTTATAATATTTGAGTGATTTACTCGCAGAGAAGCACGTTTAGTGCAAATAATGACACTAAGATGATAACGACGACGACGACGATGACGACGATGACGACGATAATTATAATCATATAGAATCGATTAACATCTACCTACTTAAATTTATGAAATATATTTCTAATAATACCGTTAATAATCGTATATATTTTCGAACGTCTCTTCACTACCTGATATGTGCGTTTGCGCCTCGTCGTCGTTGCCGGAGAACATTTTAGATCCGAACTGTCGGCAAGACTAGATTCTTTTTTACGTTTTGCTTGTTTATTTAATCTAATTCTCGAAATGAGTCTCTCTCAAGGAAGGGAAACGATTTTTGAAACGTGTGGCTCGACAGAACGGAAGACTCGCATGAAATATCCAAAGACGATTTTATTATTTATCATTTTTACCTTATATAAATTAGACTATCGTTTATATAGAAAAACCAAAAAAGTAGAAGTGGAATTAATCTCTGCGTTAATTTTTTTTTTATAATTTATAGTTCATAATTTATAGTTTATAATGCATAGTCGATAATTTATGATTTATAATTTATAACACCCGTGATCTTGTTTAACAACACCTGCAGCAGAAATTCTCAGGAATTTTTCATTTTTTCCGTTATCTTAAGTCGTATAGGATAACGCAAGATGTGATTGAAACATCTATAAAAATGACAATTTAAGGTCTTGTCGCGTGGAAACACTGGTAACAAATTTCGTACATCTACTCCGCACCGCAAACTAACAAAATCATATATATATATATATATATATATGTATATATGTGTGTATATATATATATATGTATTTATATTTATTTATATATATATGTATGTACTTATGCACACACTTATGTATGTACTTTGTTAAATCTTTGAAATATATAAAACAGTTTTCGGGCTACTAATTATATATTATATTACATTAACAACCTAACGATGTAGACGTTTATTTTATACCTATTTATCTCAAAATTCGACAATTGAAACACCACAAGTTCTCTCTCGCTTTCTCATTAATACTTATCTAAAATATAAAGTACAAATTACTTGGAGCCAGCAAATTCACCCCTTCAAATTCTCCTTTCGTTCTTCAATTTCTTTTCAACTTTTTTTTATGTTTAATCGCCAGTTTTAATAAACGCGAATAACGAATCAACTCCAATCGAAGAATCGCAACTGGAATATGGATTCTTGATTCAAGAATATTTTTTTATACGAGAATAACTATTTTTATTCANAACTGTTTTTATTTATTATTTATTCAAGAATGACTTTTTTACTCAAGAATAACTATTTTCAACTTGAGTATATATTCTTGAGTCAAGTGCCATTCCTGATTCAAGAATAACTATATTTTCGATTTTGTTTTTTATTGATACGAGTATTTATTCTTGATTCAATTATTTTCCCCTGATTCAATTACTTCTCCTGATTCAAGAATAGTAGTAATTTTTTATTTTAAGTATTTATTATTAATTCAAGAATGACTATTTTTGCCATTCAAGCATTTGTTCTTGATTCAAGTATTTATTTATTTTGTTTAAGTATTTATTTATTTTGTTCAATTATTTATTTATTTTGTTTAAGTATTTATTTATTTTGTTCAATTATTTATTTATTTTGTTCAAGTATTTATTTATTTTGTTCAAGTATTTATTTTGTTCAAGTATTTATTTATTTTGTTCAAGTATTTATTCTTTATTCAAGAATGGCTTTTTCTTCAAGAATAACTATCTGTAAATCAAGTATTTATTATTAAATCAAGAATAATTCTTGATTCAAAAAAACTACTTTGTATTCTTGTATTTATTCTTCATTCAATTATTTCTCCCCGATTCAATTAATTCTTCCCGATTCAAGAATAACTATTTTTTATCGTAGCATCTATTCTTTATTCTAGAATGATAATTTTTTATTAAATTATTCATTCCTGATTCAAGAATAACTATTTTTTATTCAAGTATTTGTTCTTGTTTCAAACATTTATTCTTGAGTTAAGTATTTATTTTTTATTCAAGAATGACTTTTATTCAAGTATTTATTTTTGATTCGAGAATGACATTTCATTCAAGAATGACTATTTCTTGTTGAGGCCTTTATTCTGGTTTGAAGTATTTATTGTTGCTTTAAGATATTTATTCTTGTTTTAAGTATTTACTCTTTCTTAAAGTGTTTATTCTTGAATAAACACTTCAAGAATAACTATTACTAATTCAAGTATATTCATAATTATTTCTAGTTTTTCCTGATTCAAAATTGACTACTTATTCAAGTGTTTATTTTTGATTCAAGAATGACTATTTTTTATTCAAGTATTATATTTATTCTTGTTCCGATTATTTATTCTTTATTCAAGTATTTACTCTATATTCAAGTATTTACTCTTTATTCAAGTATTTACTCTTTATTCAGGTATTTATTCTTTATTCAAGTATTTATTTTTCATTCAAGTATTTATTCTTTATTTAAGTACTTATTATTTATTTAAGAATGACTTTTTTATTCAAGTATTCATTCTTGATTCAAGAATAAATACTTTTATTCTAGTATTTATTTTGTATTCAAGTATTTATTCTTTATTTAAGTATTTATTTTTTATTCAAGTATTTATTCTTTATTCAAGTATTTATTCTTGATTCAAGTATTTCTTCTTAATTCAAGTATTTACTCTTGCTTCAAGTATTTATTCTTAATTCAAGTATTCATTCTTGTTTCAAGTATTTATTCTTCATTGAAGTATTTATTCTTGATTCAAATATTTATTCTTTATTAAAGTATGTATTCTTGATTCAAGAATTTATTCTTAATTCAAGTATTTACTCTTGCTTCAAGTATTTATTCTTGATTCAAGTATTTATTCTCAATTCAAGTATTTACTTTTTATTCAAGTATTTATTCTTTATGCAAGAATGACTTTGTTAATTCAAGTATTCATTCTTGATAGAAGAATGACTATCTTTTATTCAAGTATTCATTCCTCTTTCAAGAATAAATATTTTTATTCAAGTTTTTTTTCATTCAAGTATTTATTCTTTATTTAAGTATTTATTCTTTATTCAAGAATGTCTCTTGTATTGAAGTATTAATCCTTTATTCTTGTACCTATTCCTGATTCAAGAATGACTATTTTTGGTTCAAATATTTATTCTTGAATGGAACATAGAAACTTTTGTAGTGAATGGAAATAATTTGTGGTAAAGTATTTATTCTTGAATGAAACATAAAATTTCTTATACTGAATTGAAAACATTTTTGTAACAAGAATAAATAACAAGCACGTATTCTTCTCCCACGAATTCGTTTCTCTAAGTCTTATCAAAAGTTTCTTAAAAACAACAAGATAAAAATAGAGAATTTGAAGCTGACGAATTTCTGGCTCGACTCTACTTATTTAGATCGAGTCCCGATCGGACCAACTTATTTTCTCATCCTAAAGCTAATCTCTAAATCGCGCAGAGGCGTCACCACTGACTTTTCTTTGTTTATACATATTTAAATTGTGATCGATACTTCGGGAAGATCGTATTGTGCATCTTTGTCTACCGCTTATTTCTTACGTTCTACTCGCTATTCCGATAATCTATTTGCGTTCTTTTAGATCCAACGGATAGCAAAAACCGAGGTTCGACACCACATCAGTCACGTAGTAACGTTCTTTTATATAATCGTTCCTCCCTTAACGATTCTCGTCATTCGTAACAAGTTCCAGGAAAAAAAGCATTCCTTGTACGACTCAATTCTTTCGTCACTTTCTCTTTCTGAAGGCAGGCTTTGTCTGCTGTGATTATAACTTTGTAAAATTTTTAAGATCGAAGAGTTTTCTTTTTAGAAAGGCGTTGTGCAAAAGCGACCACAGGGTCGCGGGTAGCAAAGTTTCGTTTTTTAATTCGACGTTGCACACAACTGGAGATTAAAAAACTCGAAAAAAGGGAAATTCACAGGAATCCTCTATTTGGATAAATAGAACACAAGAGGACAATTCCATTTGTTACAAACATCGACGAATCACGGGAAATAAAGCTGACAATCACTGGATTCGATCTGTTCACTCATTGACGTGTTCGAAATTCTTTCAATGACATTTAAAATAGCCTTTTCTCTAGTGTCAATATAAAATTTTTATATCATTATTTTAGTACTTTTTTTTATATTCTCTGGCACAGTTCTATCTCTTTAGGACAATTTCTTTATCCTTTTGCAGGACAATTTTTATTCCGTTCTTTGAGACAATTTTATATCATTCTTTTAGACAATTTTATACCATTCTTTTAGACAATTTTATAGCACTCTTTAAGACAATTTTATATCATTCTATAAGACAATTTTATATCATTCTATAAGACAATTTTATACCGATCTTTAAAACAATTTTTATACCCTTCTTTGAGACCATTTTTATACCGTTATTTAATCCAATCTTTATCATTCTTTACAAAATTTTATTTCAATCGAAGAAATATTTTATTTAGCACTTTTTCCATGTGAGACCTTTTTTCTTTCTCACAGCTTTTTTGCGAGCTTTTTATTCCATTCGTTGAAATCTTTATCTATAAAAACAGTCTCTCTACATCGCACTTTAAGATCTACTTTCCAAGTTGTTAAAACCATTCCATTTTTGGAGAAACAAATTTAAAACTCACATGGCGAAAAAATAAAATTTTTTTTCGTCTTGCAAATTTTGTAGTTTGTGAAAAAAATTATAAATCGTTTTACACGATTGGCCAATCAGTAAACAAATCAATGTATACACTTTTTTAACCGTGATCCAAAACTTTGCTTTATTTTATACCGTCAAATAGTAAAAAAGTTGCACGGCGCCGACTAGAATTGAGAAAAGATTCCTGAAAGTGTTTAACTTTTGAATGTGTTTCTATTGTTTGAATGTTGTTCTCTTGCTTGAATGATAATTGCAACACTTGACAATAAAAATAAGTCTATCTCGCTTAAAGAATTTATGTCTATGTTACAAACGTCAATGATAAATATCGTAATTAGCATTCGAGACGAGGACTCTAAGAAAAGCACTTTCGTGAATGAATTCTTCTTTTTATGATTTAATAGTGAATTGTGAGACACGTCGTTGGTTCCGAAAGGGCAGACACAGATATTTTAAAAAACAATAGCTTAAAAAATAGATACCTTAAAACATATTTTTATAAACAAGTTGTTAACAACTAATTAACTTGGAATAATTGGAGATTTATGTAATAAATCGGATGACACAGACAAATATTTCGAATCGTAATTCGTTAAATTTTGTTTTCAAAAAGGTATACGTAATCTCAGAACTAGTGTTCGTCATTTTTGTGAATCAATAGTTATTTAAACGTAACTGTGATGATTAACTCTTGTATGATCTTGTATGATCTTGAATAAAATGTAGAAATCATTACACTCATTTCTAGGAATTATTATTCTTAATTATTCATAATTATTCTATTATCTTCTTCGTAATTTTTCACGTATAATTTTCATGAATCATTGATTGCTTTTGCTAATTCAGATTTGGGCGCAAAAATCAAAAGAACAAATGTTTAATTTGAATGTTTTAAAAATAATTTTCAAAGTGATATTTTTTTAAACATAATTTAAATGATGATTTAGGAATTAAAATCACATTGACATTTATTCTGCAAAATAGTTATGTAATTGTAATTATAATAATTAATGTCTTCTCCCTTAGGACATTAAAAACTGAAATGAAAAATACATTATGTAGCGTGTCATTAAAAGTCAAAGTTACAAATTACTGCAATGAAATACTTCACGGTAGTGATAAAACGTTAAAATTTGTTAGCGTCATTGTAAATTAAAATATTTACGCACGTGAGAGTGAAACACCCAAAAAATGTACGAATTATCAAAAGCAATCGAATTAAAAGATAACATCAATTTATGTGTTTAGAATGCTTGGATTTCAAATTTACATGAGTGCATAAATTCATGGAAAAGCGTTTATAAAATGTACTGAATAAATTCACAATAACAAAAAATGGTAATAATAATAATAAAAATAATAATAATAATAATAATAATAAAATTACTATTCAATAATAATAAATTACTATTATCGACCAAAATAAAAATATTTTTCTAATTTTCAGTTTACTTTTATAGTTGCTTAGTGTAATTTTGGTAATTTAGTTTAATTGTTATAAAGTTACGAAAAAAGTTTGATTAAATCGAACAAATATTTATTTGATACGCGGTCAATCAAGTGATTATTTAATTCAAACAAATGTATGCTTGATTCGAAACCATTTTTTTCATTCTAAAGAAATTATTTATTCCAAAATGTTATATTTATTTCTCGTTTCTTTGGATCAATCACAATTTTTGATGAATAAATATTTGTTTGTTTTAACCAAACATTTATTTTACCGTATAGCAAATATATATTTAATTGATTTAAACAAACATTATTCTGAGTGTAAAGTTTAATTGTAGAGCAGTTTAATTGTTGCATAGTTTAATTGTTTAGTTTGATTGATGTATATTCGTAAGTTTTCGTTTAGTTCAAATATTGTGTATTTGAATTTTTGTTGAATTGTTGTGTAATTGAAATAATGTTTCGTTAAATGTATTGTGTAATTGAAATATTGTTTGTTTGCATTTTTGTTTAGTTGAATTGTTGTGTAATTGAATTGTTGTTTAGTTCAGTTTTTGTTTAGTTGAATTATTGTTTATTTGTACTGTTGACTAATTGTATTGTTGTTTAGTTCAATCTTTGTTTAGTTGAATTGTTGTGAAATTGAATTATTGTTTAGCTCAATTGTTTTGTAATTGAATTGTTGTTTATCTTAATTTTCGTTGAGTTGAATTATTGTGTAATTGAACTGTTGATTAGTTCCATTTTTTGAAATTGAATTATTGTTTATTTTGATTGTTGTTTAGTTCAATTTTTGTTTATTTGAATTATTGTTTATTTGTACTGTTGACTAATTGTATTGTTGTTTAGTTGAATTTTTCTGTGATTTTATTGTTGTTGCTTCCTCAAGAGGAAGCTTTGTTTAGTTCAATTTTTGTTTAGTTTAATTGTTGTTCAATCAAATTGTTTATTTGTTCTGTTGTATAATTGAATTGTTCTTTAGTTCAATTTTTTTAGTTGAATTGTTGTGAAATTGAATTATTGTTTCGTTCAATTATTTTGTAATTGAATTGTTGTTTAGTTCAATTATTTTTTAG
>WNHD01015026.1:0-10227 GCA_011057455.1 Ganaspis sp. Gsp50 | reverse complement strand
TGCCTGAAAGAATCCTCCTTATATATATGCTCATTTCTATTTTTATCCTTTTCTATATCATTACTTTTATCTTTGTCACATTCCTTTTAAAGTTCCCAAGATCAAATTTCATTACAATATAAAATTCGTTGAACTCTTTGTTATTAATAAACATTTGTACATAAAATCATAATAATATTCCTGGAAAAACAAAGTAGTAATAAATCATATTTAAAATAAAATTAAAGTAATCTCTATGGAATGTACATATTCTTAGACTCTAGTCAAAACTTGCTACGATAATACCTTCAATGGAATGTGATGTGAAACTCAATATCCAATGACTAACATAAACATCCAGTATACAAGGCGTTATCAAGATCACTTACCTTCTGCAACCAAATTTTTAATGATTTTAGACAGCAGAAGAATCAAACATATCACATTACAAACGAATTCTATTCTGCAAATAATTTGACAGCAGGATGTAATTGTTAAAAATATATAAATCAGTATAAATTTATCCTGTATCAAGTATTAGCGAGGCATCACATACACATCTACGTTCTTATCTGTATTTTGTACGTATTTGTGTCGAATAGAATAGGCTATAGTTTAGAAAGAAAACACCGGTCGACTCGAAATGTACGAAAAGCATTGTAGAGCCATGAGAGCACATTCAGTTTTATATTCTTTCATTACACCGGCACACAAAAAAAATTAATTTCGAGTGCTAATGACCTCACCAGTCAATTTTTATGTATTCTGAGTCGCTGAATCCGAATCCGAGGTTAGAATTCAAAAGTTAGTTCGGATTTTCTTTCTAACCTCAAAAAACAATAAAATCAAGTTTAAATTGTTGTAGAATTTATAAATACTATTTTAAAAATTCAAAACTTACACTAATGTAATCTCTGAAGTATTACCTTTAATTTAAGCCCAGAAAACTTAAAAAATATTGAGTGGTTTCCGAGATATGAATAAAAACGTCCACGCATGTTCTTCTTAAAAGTCACTATTTTCATATACAATCTCAGTTTCACCTATTTCCATGCACGGATGTTTTGATTCGTATCTTCGAAACTGCTGAATATTTTTTAAATTTTCTGGGCTTAAATTAAAAGTAATACTGCACAGATTACATTAATGTAAGTTCTGAATTTTTTAAATAGTATTTACAAATTCTACAACAATTCAAACTTAATTTTGTTGTTTTTTGAGGTTAGAAAGAAAATCCGAACTAACTTTTGAATTCTAACCTCGGATTCGGATTCAGGGACTCAAAATACATAAGAATTGACTGGTGAGGTTTTTAGCACTCGAAATTAATTTTTTTGTGTGTGCCGGTGTTATTATTAATTAAAGTACTTATTATAAACAAATATTGGTATATTTATATTTTAAAGCCCCTTAAAATTCAACATGGTAGCAGAGCGTGGTTGTTTAAAGTGAAAATGAACACGATTCAAATGGATATATAAAAGTGACGCCATGACCGCGTGGGACATGTTTTTCTTTTATCGCCTTAAATTCAGTTTATACGAAGCTTGAGTCGATCAGACTTTAAGAATATATTTGTTTCGAGTACGTAGGAAAACTCGTAAACAAAATTTAAGTGAAAAGGTTATACAATTAGTAAAATAAAATTTAATGGGGGGACTCTGAAAAACTAAAGTTAAGTGTTGAAGAAAGAAATCATTTAAGAAAAGTTTTTTTGAAAACACTAAAAAGGGTTTTAATTTTAAAAAGTGAAATTGATAAAGATACACAAAAATTAAATATGGAGAAACACGAAATAAAGATACCGGTATTCGATGGTGAAGAATATGTGATGTGGAAAAAACGACTTACAATGTACTTAAAGCTGAAAAAATTTAAACAAATTGTGGAAAGACTTAAACTCCCAACTGAAAATCAGGAGGATTGGGATGGAAAGGATTTGTTGGCAATAAATTATATATATACAGTGCAATTACGAACAAACAAATGGAATTTATTAGTGATAAAAAAACAGCGTATGAGATGATGAAAGAATTAGACAGTAGATACATGAAAGAATCAACGTCACTACAAATAATATGCAGATGTAAATTGGAGAAAATGAAGTTGGAAAATTACAGAGACACAGCAACGTTTTTGAGTGAATTCGAAAAATCTGTTAACGAATTGAAGAACGCGGGAGTTACAGTAACAGAAAAGGAGAAACTTAATTATATGCTAAATACACTACCAAATTCATATAGTTACATTGGTGATTTAATTGATCTCCTAAAACCAGAGGAACAAACAGTTGCTTACGTAAAAACTAAGATACAGATAGCTGAAAAGAAACAAAATGGTGACTATGAAGAAAAAAGAACAAACGCATTCGCAGCAAAAAAGGAAGGTTGCTTTACATGTGGTGAAAATCACTACGCTCGTGATTGTGAAAAAAATAAAAGAGTATAACGCATGGCGCGGATCATCACGTGGTCGAGGATATAATCGAGGCCATAATAGAGGACATAATAGAGGATATATTCGAGGTAATGGTGGATTCAATAGAAACATGAGGGGAAGTCAAAGCAACGATGGATTTCGAGGAAACAGTAGCAACAACAGCGCCAGAGGAGCTCGAGGTAGGGGAAGTTACAGAAATCAAGGTGGGCGACGAGGAGGAACAGCGGCAACGGCAGCAGCGGAAACTTACGAGGAACGAGAAGATCCAAGAGCTTGTATTGCAACAACACATACGGCGTTAAACAGTAATGTAAATGATTTATGTAAGTGCGAAATTAATTGGTTATTAGATAGCGGCTGTACAGATCATGTAATTAATAATGATCAATATTTTCATGATTATATTGTATTGAAAGAACCGGTAAATATATACTTAGGAGACAATAGATCTATTAAAGCTACAAAGATAGGAAACGTTATCAGTTATTTTGAAGCATTCGGAAAATTAAATAAAGTTGATATAAGAAATGTTTACTATTCAAAAGATATGAGCTTTAATTTGTTAAGTTACGGAAAAATAACTGATAGCAATACTATAGTTTCTGAAGGTGACCAAGCGAAAATTTTTGATAAATTTGGAGAATTAACAACAGTCGCGTATGAGACAGAAAATAAAATATACCCAATGAAAAGTTTCTTAAATCCTAAACAAAGTCAAGTAAACAATATTGAATTAAGCAATGAAATGAGTGAGAAAGAAAAATGGCACAGAATTTTAGGACATGTAAATTTCGGTTATTTAAATACTTTATGCAAAAATCAATTACTGGTAGGAATCCCGGATGAATTAGAATCTGAGTTTTTGAAATGTAAAATCTGTATAGAAAACAAAATGCATAATTTGCCATTTAAGAATGATAGAACCAGAGCAAAGAAAATTTTAGAAATTGTTCACTCAGATGTTTGCGGTCCCTTCAAAACATTAAGGTATAATAACGAGAAATATTTCATATCATTTGTTTCATATCATTTGTTGATGATTATAGCAAAATCGCAAGAGTTTATTGTATGAAGTCTAAATCTGAAGTATATGATTGTTCAATTCGATTTGTAAGTGAATGTGAAAATTTAACTGAAAAAAGAGTAAAGAAAATTCGATGTGATAATGCTTTAGAATACATAAGAGGTCAATTCCATAGATTTACTAAAGAAAGAGGGATTATAATGAATCCCTGCCGGCCTTATGTTCACGAACTAAACGGTACCGCTGAGAGATTTAATAGGACGATAATGGATAAGTCGCGATGTTTATTAGCAGAAGCGCAAGTAGATGAAAAATATTGGCCTGAAATAGTAACAGCCGCAGTATATTTAACAAATCGCACGTTAGCAAATACGTTTGAAATAAAAACACCGTACGAGATTTTTTTTTGGAAGAAAACCTAATGTTGAAAATTTACGGATTTACGGAAGTAAAGTTTTTGTAAGGAAACCGGAACAAAAAAGAATCTCTAAATGGGACAAAAAAGCAGATATGGGAATATTACTAGGATATACAGAAGTAGGTTATAAAATCTTGATTAATAATAAGGTAATAGTCGCAAGACATGTAGAGTTCATAGAAAAGGGGGTAAAATATATCGGTCTAGATGATGAAATTTCAAATAAATCAGATAACGACAATTTTAGTGACGATATTTTAGAAAGTAGCTCTGAAAATAATGATGAGGGTGAACAAAAAGATTTAAATGAGAAACAAAAAAAACCAAAAACGAAAAATTTAGAAGTTTAAAGAAAGTACGCGTAGTAAAGAAAGCCCAACGAGATTCCCAGCAAAAGAAAATGGTACTAGTATTTATGCAAATTTTTGAAGAATTGATACTCCAGGTTCGTTTGAGGAGGCGATTTATTGCGACGAAAGTAAAAATTGGCAAAAAGCTATGGATACAGAGATAGAAAGTATAGATAAAAACAAAACGTGGAAATTAGTCGAAAACGTTGAAAATAAAGATGTATTAGATGTAAAATGGCTATACACTAAAAAGTCAGATAATAGATTCAAAGCTAGATTAGTAGTAAGAGGCGTTCGCAACGAAATGTGATTGATGACATATATTCTCCAGTAGCGAGTAATCAAACGTTAAAATTTTTATTTGTATTTTGCTGTCAAAATAATTTAATTATCTAACAAATGGATGTAGAAACTGCATTTTTAAATGGAGCAATAAGCACTGAAGTATATGTCAAACAAACACAAGGTTACGAAGACGGGACAAACCGAGTTTGTCAATTAATAAAGTCGATGTACGGTTCAAGCGAAAGTCCCAGAGACTGGTATGAATGCTTCGATGAGTATGTCAAAAGAATAGGTTTCAATAAAAGTAACGTTGAATTATGTTTGTATATTCATGGTAAAAAGGTGATGATACTATTTACATGGTAAATTACGTTGATGATGTTTTGATATGCAGTAAAAACAGAAAGAAAATATTAATGGTAAAAAACTTACTTTCTAAAAGATTTAAGATGAGAGACATGGGCGAAATTAAAGAGTATTTTGGGATTCAAATAGAGTACCATTATTTAAACAATAAAATGGAACTAAATCAAACTAAATATATCGAAACACTAGCAGAGAAATATGACATATGTAATAGTAAATTGTATAAAACACCAATGGAAACAAAATTAAAATTAGAAAAATCTGATACGTGCGAGAGAAATGTTCTGTACAGGAATTTAATAGGTGCATTATTATATATAGGCTCAAATACCAGACCAGATATAAGTTACAGTGTTAACTACTTACGCCGTTTTCAAAACTGTTATAGTTCGACACACTTTAACTATGCTTTGCGAATACTAAAATACCTTTATGGTACAAAAGATCTAAAATTATGTTATAACAAAAATGAAAATCATGAAACAATGGATTGTTATGTAGACGCGGATTGGGCAGGAGATATCAGTGATAAAAAATCTACGACTGGTTTCGTTATAAGATTATATGGAAATGTAATTTTTTGGAAGTCGAAAAAACAGAGAAGCGTAACCAAAGCGTCAACATACGCAGAATATGTGGCATTATCAGAGGCAGTAAGCGAAGTAAAATTCTTAAGTAAGTTGATGAAAACATTTGATATAAATATGAATAGACCGATAAACATTTATGAAGATAACTCGGGAGCGATTGAAATAGCAAAGTACGGTAACTTTACTAAAAATTCGAAACATATAGAAATTCAATATCATTACGTAAATGAATATGTAAAAGAAAAGTTAATTAAAGTAGTAAAAGTAAATTCAGAAGAAAATGTAGCAGACATATTAACTAAAGCGCTGTGCAGAGAAAAATTTGAAAATTTTAGAGAATGGCTTAATGTCAAATAAATATATAAGGGAACGATACAGGATCAATTTAAGGAGGCGCGTTAAAAATATATAAATCAATATAAATCTTATCTGTATTTTGTATGTGTTTGTGTCGAATAGAATAGGCTATAGTTTAGAAAGAAAACACCGGTCGACTCGAAATGTACGAAAAGCATTGTAGTGTCATGAGAGCACATTCAGTTTTATATTCTTTCATTATTATTAATTAAAATACTTATTATAAACAAATATGGGCATATTTATATTTTAAAACCCCTTAAAATTCAACAGTAATAAATAAACATTTTAGACAAAACATATTCTTAAAATAATGTAAACAAATTAAGTCTGAACATCACATAAAATTCCAAGAAATATTAAGCTTATCAACTTCTAGTGAAATATAATATTATTATATACCGACAAAGGACTGATTGAGTTGCTTATTAATTATTAAAATTCCATGAAATTAACAACACTCATCATCTGACGTGGTTTTAGTCTTGGCATGGTTTGTGTCTGGGATAAAATGTCGGTAAAGTAGATTCCTGACAGGAATGTTAACTTGAGCCAGAAACATCCTAGCATATCTACTCTAATTAAATTATTATTTTTCTACTAAAAAATAGTTATATTCTACTAACTAATTAGTACCTATTTTTTTACTAAAAATTTATAAATGTTTACTATTTCAATAGATAAACGACCTTTGTTATTGAATTAGTAGAAAATTACAAATTCAGTTTTAGAGTGTAATTAAATTTATTTTACTTCTTATGTTGTTCAAACTTTCATGAACATTTATGCTTTCTCATAGAGAAAATTTTTAAATGTAAAAATTAATAAAACAATGAAATCTTGTTATAAATTTTTCTTTCACATTATCTTTATATTCATAAGAATCAATTTGTTTTTTAAAATAAAAGTTTTCCTATAGGAACTATCTTTAAAAAATGAAAATCTTAATAGTTATATACAAAACATTTGAATTTTTATACTTAAAAAAATTAAATTCTCAAATTTTTCTATTAAATATTACTTGTATTTACACTTTACATAGATCAAAAGATTTATTTATTAATGTATAAAATTTTTTCAA
Organism: Ganaspis sp. Gsp50; assembly: GCA_011057455.1. Classification (NCBI taxonomy): domain Eukaryota; kingdom Metazoa; phylum Arthropoda; class Insecta; order Hymenoptera; family Figitidae; genus Ganaspis; species Ganaspis sp. Gsp50. Next base: position 3,338 of record WNHD01015026.1, on the reverse strand, counting down.
AAGGAACTCCCATTCAAAACTGACAATTTTAAAAGTCATACAATAGAATTTAAATTTTAAATGTCAAAAATAATGAAAAATTTTCATTGAAATCGGTCAATTAGTTGCTGAGATACGAATACTTTTAGCAACTTGAACGTTTGGATTCAATTCCGACGCGCGCGGTTGTCACGAGGTTCAGATTTCTCCTACCACCGGGCAGCACTCGCCGCGTACAGCAAGTCCTACTTTCACCGTGCTTTTAAAAAATAAATTCTACAATTAAGAACTTGGTGATTTTTTTCTCAAATACATCATGAAATCGTATTTCCACACTACAAATTTTGTTAAAAAATATTAAAAAGTGTGACTTTCGGATTTTTTTTTAAAAAACATAAAAATTTTGCCCCCAACTACACCGGCACACAAAAAAAAATTTTGAATGCTGGGTCTGCCATGTAGCAGGTTCTCTTCATTAGGATGTATCTAAAGAGAAAAAAATTGTCCGATCAGAAAGTTAGTTCGTTTTCTCTTTTTACAGGCAGGGAGGGGGGGGTGAAGTTTGAGATATTAATTCTTATGGGAATTTACTTAATTTCTATATCTAAAAGTGGATTTTCTTAATCTGAATGTTGCCTTGGATTCAGAGACTTCAAGAACATAAAAATTAAATATATATTCAAAACGGCGGATCTAAAATTTTGGATTTTTTAAAAAAATAAGCGGTTTTCCTTGAAACTTGTTACTCGGAGGTTTTTGGGGTCGCTGATTACGAATATGATGTTAGAAAATTTAAAATGGCGGATCCAATATGGCGGACATAAAGTTTTGAAATGAAAGAAATTGATTGAAACTCGTTACTGGGGGGTTTTTGGGGTCGCTGATTACGAATATGATGTTAGTTTATAACAATTCAAACTGGCGGATCCAAAAAGGCGACAAAAAAATTTTGAAATGAATGAAATCGATTGAAACTTGTTGCTCAGAGGTTTTTGGGGTCGCTGATTACGAATATGGTGTTAGTTTATAAAGATTAAAAATGTCAAAAAAAATATTTTTTAATTTTTGTAAGTTGAGTTCTTTTAATTAGCAAGCATCGAATTATAACATTTATAATATAGTATAATTAAATTAAATGATTATAATTTTAATTATAGTTAACTAGCTGTATCTCGACTGGCATAGCGGTGCGTGGTCCAAAGGTTTTGTAAGCACAAGTATTTTCTTACCCATTGCCATGGTAACAGTTACTATCAAAAAGTAACTTCTTCCGTAGAAACCGTTGCAATGGTAACAACAACCTTCGTAATCGTTGCAATTGTAAAATTACCTTAAACACTCTTTTTTTGATAAAAATGCTTTCAACAACCGTTTCTATGGTATACATTACCCTTATCAACCGTTACTACGCTAATAATACCCTTAACAACCATTGATATGCTAATAATTCACTTAGCAACCGTTGCTATAATGATTGAAGTGCCCGTAGCAACCGTTTCAGTGGTTATAAAAGACCTTACCAACCGTTGCTATCGTAAAAGTTATCCTTAGCAACCGTTACTGTAGTAACAATTTCCTTAGCAATCGTAGCTATGGTTATAACATATAGCAAAATGGCTACATTGGATATACTATGATTTTATTTATATAGATAATAGGATATTAAAATATTACTAAGTTATTAAAATTATATACTCGGGGCGACTATAGCATATGAATTTATACTCGTAGAATTAATTACATCTATATAAATAAAGTCAGAGTTTTGTCTGTACATTGCACAAAACTCTAAATTGTTGTTATAATTATTCGTTTTTAGTCACCAGGATTCGAAAAATGCAAAAAAATCTGCCTATCTGTCTGTTTGTCTGTCCGCGCAAAATTGTATTCGGGCAGCAATTAATATCTACTTGACCGAATTAGATGAATCTTGGCACACTATTTGGGATTGACCCAAGTTAAAATCATCAGTTTAGAAAATTGTAAAATATTGATTAGAAACGGAGATATGTCATGTATAAATCCATGCGCATATCCAGTACAACCATTTTGCTGTATATTATAGCCATAGTTGCTGTGGAAATGTTAACCAAAATAACGGTTGCTAAGAGAAATGTTACTATGGCAACGGTTGTTAAGGGAATTGTTACCATAGAAACGAATACTAAGGGAATGGTTACCATCATAGCAACAGTCGCGAGGGATAATTTTAACCATAGAAACAGTTGCTAAGGAAATTGTTACCATCATAACAAAGCAACGGTTGCTAAGTGAATTATTGGCATAGCATCAGCTGCTAAGCGGATTTTTACCATGGCAACGGTTGCTAAGGGGAATTTTTACGATAGAAACGGTTTCTAAGTGGATTATTAGCATAGCAACGGTTGCTAAGTGAATTATTAGCATTACAACGGTTGCTATAGGAATTGTTAATATAGCAATTGTTGATAAGATAAAAGTTGCCATACAACGATTGCTATGGGACATTCCCCTGACACTCATAGCCTTTTAAATTTGAAAGGTGTATGAGAGTTGTTAATCGCCACCGAGGGCGCTAGGCAATTTTTGGGGTTGCTCTTTAATGTATTTGGAGGTTATGGTGCTCATTTGAAGGTTATGATTCCAACCCCAACGAATACGTGACACCCTCTAAATGATATCAACATACTGGACAACTTTTAACACAGAGTACGAGAGGCTGCTATGGCAAAAGTTACGTTTTGTTGGTAACAGTTACCATGGCAATAGGTAAGAAAATACTTTTGCCTACAAACACTGTGGATGACGCGCCGCCAATGAGATGCCCGCCAAAAGCGGGTTCGACAGCTAGTTAGTAATTATTGCTAATAGAAATTTAATAAATGTTTAACTTCAAAAAATAAGTATAAGCTTTAAAAGAAAATTTTAAAGCATTTAAAATTTAAATAATTTTAAATTTGTGAAAGTAATAATAATTATTTATACTAATTTCGTAAATGGTAAATTTTTCATAATATCTGATAAATGTTTGCTATCACTTTCATGATGGGCTACGTTAGAATTCTATAGTTAAACTTGGCAGAGATATGCATATGGGTGAAAATTTGCCAAGTGTTACCGCCGAAAATTTTATATCTTCCGATTTTTGTGAAATTACTTTTAAATTGTAGTGTTAGTGAACCTCTATAAAATCTGTAAAAAATACATGACAAAAATGACGGGTTGTCAAGATACATGGGTCCGAAAAATGTCGTTTTTATTCTGTACGCTAATATTCAAAATCTCATAACTTTTCGCAGAATAGGTCAATGTTAAATTATTATAGGTGTTTTTTAAAGCATTTTTTATAAGCTTTGCGATTATTCTAATGGTTTTAAATA
>WNHD01015000.1:0-10115 GCA_011057455.1 Ganaspis sp. Gsp50 | reverse complement strand
TCAAAAAAAGTAAGAAGAATTAAGCAAATTGTATATAAACGTAAATAAATATTATAAAAATTCGAGGGAGCGTTAGCGACCGAGAATAATATCGCTAGTTCAAAATTAATATATAATAACAATTTTTTACCTAATTAAAATTAGTTAATCGTAAAAAGAAAATATTCTTTCTGGAAACTAAAAACTTCAAGTTTTTCCATTATAATTTTAATTTTAAAATCCATTTGGTTTCGACAAGTTATTAGTCAGACTGTAGACCAAGGTGACAATTTTACTATTAAATACAATCAATAAGGTCATAAACACTGATAGGAATATTGTGAATAATAATCATTCCTATAACTTACTTAATGAAGGTAAATAAGTATTACTGAGATATTGATAACACAAAATCAAAAATTTGGGAATAAAATAGAAACTCCTCTATAAGGAAGTTTGCCAAAATTTTGTTATACATAATTTATCTCAACCATATGCCTAACCAACAATTGCTCAAACAAATGAAGTTTCTCTGTATTTTTTGCTAAAGAATGAAATGATGTTATTAGCTTACATGCTTTTTATTATCCTCAACATTATATTATAAACAGTAATTCTTCAAACAATTCAAGTGTTTGAAAAATTGAAAACTGTGAAAAAATTTTGGACATTCACTACGCTGGGGGAGAACCCAGGACCTCTCAATTGCCGGTTGAGTGCTCTGAACACTAAGCTACGTAGGGTCCGACCATCATTCTTTCACAGTTCTTTTCCCCTTCTCGGATATACTTTAGTTTTATATTGATTCAAATTTTCCCAGAATTTTTGACGTCAAACTAATTTGTCAATCAGATGGAACATTCAGCGTAGTAAATGTCCAAAATTTGTTCACAGTTTTCAATTTTTCAAATAATATTTAATTGTCATCTGGGTTTAGTTTCCGAATTTTCAAACGCGTCGATCAAGTAGGTATCTTGTTCACGAACCAAGTGAATATTCCATCTGATTGGCAAATAAGTTTGACGTCAAAAATTGTGGGAAAATTTGAATCAATTCAAGTGTTTCCTTTTTATATAGGTATACTCATCTATATGTTTCACCTTCTCAATTTTGTATTCATTTCATGCTTTTGATGACAGATTTCCCATATCCGAAAAAAGGTTCATGCTCGCTATAGGATTATTAATTTATTTTTTAATGTAAAATGTAATTAAGAAAATGATAGCAACAAACATGTCCCCTTTATTTTTTACCATAGAATCAAATGGCGTAATTATTATAAAATATTCTTTTTAATCTTAGCAATTTCTTTAAACAACAATTGTTAAAAAAATTAAAATATTTCTTTTATATTCAGGAATACTTATTTTTATGTTGCACTTTCTCAACTCCGTATTATTTTTATGCTGTTGCAAACGGTATTCCTAAATCCGATTGAGAGTTCTCAATCGCTATAGAATTGTTTATTTCTTTATTAATGTAATATAGAATTAACCAAACGTTTACAACAAATATTTTCTCTGTATTTCATCCCATAGAATCGAATGGCGTTATTACTTTAAAAGATTTTTGTTAAGCTTAACAATTTGTTTAAACAACAATTGTTAAAACAATTGAAACATTTCTTTTATATTCAAGAATAATGACATTTATGTTGCTGTTAATTTTATATTGTTGAAGATGGTTTTCCCAAATCCGAAAAAGGGTTCATGCTCGCTATGGAATTATTTATTTATTTATTTTTTAATGTAAAATGTAATTAACAAAATGATCGCAACAAACAATTTCCCTGTATTTTCACCCATAGTAAAAAATGGCGTTACTACTATAGAAGATTTTTGTTAATCTTAACAATTTGTTCAAGCAACAATTGTTCAAACAATTAAAATATTCCTTTTATATTTAGGAATACTTATTTTTATGTTGCACTTTCTTAACTCTGTATTTATTTTATGTTGTTATTGATGGTTTTCCCAAATCTGAAAGTGAGTTTCTATTTGCTATAGATTTGTTTATTTATTTCTTTCTTAATGTAAAATAAAATTAACTAAAAGTTTGCAACCGACATTTTCTATGTATTTTGTACTATAGAATCAAATGGCGTTTTTACTTTAGAAGATTTTTGTTAATCTTAAGAATTTGTTCAAACAACAATTGTTTAAACAATTAAAATATTCCTTTTATATTCAGGAATACTCATTTTTATGTTGCACTTTCTTACCTCTGTATTTATTTTATGTTGTTAATGACGGTTATCCGAAATCTGAAAGTGAGTTTCTATTTGCTATAGAATTGTTTATTTATTTATTTCTTAATGTAAAAAAATGGCGTTTTTACTTTAGAAAATTTTTGTTAATCTTAACAATTTGTTTAAACCACAATTGTTTAAGTAAATAAAATTTTCCTTTTATATTCAGGAATATTCATCTTCATATTTCACTTTCTTAAGGGCATGTGATAGAATATCACGTCAGTGGTCACGTGACCCATAGGCAAAATTTGTCCCCGGTCTTACTCTTAGAATAATGAACATATCATTCTAAAATTTAGTAGACATTCACAAAATATTATCAGGAAGGTCTGTCTGGTCCGAGTTTGTTAATATTTTTGTTTAAAAACAATTTCATAAAATTATACATTATACTTGGCTAATTTTATAACATTGTTTTTAAACAAAAATATTAACAAACTCGGACCAGACAGACCTTCCTGATAATATTTTGTGAATGTCTACCAAATTTCAGAATGATAAGTTCATTATTCTAGGAGTAAGACCGGAGACAAATTTTACCTATGTGTCACGTGACCACTGTCGTCATATTATATCACACAAATTTGAAAACGAGTTTCTAATTGCTAAAGAATTTCTTTTATATTTAGTATTACTCATTTTTATGTTGCACTTTCTCAACTCTGTATTAATTTTATGCTGTTGAAGAAGGGTTTCCCAAATCCGATTGAGCTTTCTTAATCGCTATAGAATTGTTTATTTATTTATTTCTTAATGTAAAATAGAATTAACTAAAAGTTTGCTACGAACATTTTCTGTGTATTTAATCCCATGGAATCAAATGGGTTATTACTTCAGAAGATTTTTGTTGATCTGAACAATTTGTTTAAACAATATTTATTTAAACAACGAATTTTTGGTTTAGTTTTTTCTTGAATAGCAATCGTTATTTTTAAATTTTGTTATTGCGTATTTCAGTTATGACCTATATCTGTTATAATTAGCGAACATGCGCTAATAAAGAAAATACACCCTATATATTAAAGGGTTGGGTTCCACCGTTTATTGTGGATGATGGCAGCTAAATAATATACGTGTCTATTACTTTTATGAGTACTACATTTGTGCCAAGTTTCATTCATATCATGCATTTACACTTCCGTAGACACGTGATGTTTAATTTCCGAGTTCAATTGTTATATGCTTCACTGCATCATTATTTGAAGTATGAAAAAGCTATCAAATATTATTAATATAACGTCACTAAAGTCGTCCTACGCACCATAAATTATTTTCTAAAAATACTCACTTATTTTATAAACACTTCGACCTCCAGCAAAATCAGTAACCAACTGTAACTACAAGAAATGTATATCTAAATTTGATTATAATGTATTTTTAAGCTTTTGGAAAATGGAAAATAATCAGTAAGAAATAATTCGTCTATTTAAAAGTCAGTTGTTCTTTCATTTTTAATTTGTTTAATATAATAATTAATGGTCTAAGGAAGGTCAGTTTAGTAGAACCAGATTCATCAAATTTTGTAAAACCAGCGACGTTTTGTGGACTTAGCTTTTTCAAGGCTGTCAGACTAAAATTTATTGATAAAACACAGTTATAAGAATAGAGATAATACGACATTTTCGGACATCAGTATGCGATTTATTTTAAAATCATGTCCAACGTTTCGTGAAATAACCTTTCTTCGTGGACTAAAAAGTAATTTAATTGGTTTCGTCTCTATTAGTTATTCAATTTTTTGCATAAAAAGTTACCTTTGCTTCCGTACCCGTAAATCGGTACCCTATTACATTCGCTTTTTGTGTCCTGATTTTGAATCGCTCTAGTTTCCAAACTTCTTGACATAGAGGGCTAAAATTTGGTACACAAATGTAATTCGACGCGAAGAGTTCAAAAATGACATAAAAACCGCGTTTTCAGTTCATGATCATAGCGTTTTCAGCGAAAAACTACCAAAAATGCACTAAAATGACTGTGCCCTCCCTTAGAAACTATTAGACTTAGAAAACTGAAATTTGGTACACATATATTGTTTTACGTGAAGATTACGGGCTAATTATTGAAAATGACGTGGTAGTCAATAAGCTTATTTCGTTTAAAAACCTGTTTTTTTAAAAAAAAGACGTACTCCCCCCCTTCAGCTTACAATTTTTGACCTAGAGTGCTGAAATTTGGTACACATATGTACTTTTATATAAATTTTATAGGGAAAATATAGCGAACATTATTGGATTTAATCATAATAGCGTTGAAAGGAAAAACTATCATTTTTGGCTTAAAATGCACTAAAGCAACTATGCCCCCCTCCCTTCACAGCCAAACTATTTGACTGAGAAAGCTGGAATTTGGTACAGTAATGTATTTCTACCTGAAAATTACAGGAAAAATATAGCGGACTTGATTGGAGGTAATGGTCATAGCGTTGTCAAGAAAAAACTCCAATTTAAAAGCAAAGAACGTGACCCCCTACGCTATTGCTCTGTCTATTAGACTTAAATTATTAAAAATTGGTACGCATATGTAATTTCCTGTGCAAATCAAATAAAAAAGAACAACAACCTGTTTGGGTTTGATTGTCATAAAATATTTAAGGAAAAACCACGATTTTTGTCCAAAAATACATTAAAATGACTATTTCTCCTCTCCTAGAGGCTAAACTATTTAACTTAGAGTGCTAAAATTTGGTGTACAGATGTAGTTTCGTATGTAGATTATATAAAAAATAACATCTATATGATTGGGTTTCATTTTTATAAAATTTGTAAGTAAAAATCGCGATTTTTGTGAAAAATGCATTAAGAGGAGGGTGTATGAGGGTATATTAAAAATGTGCGATTTCTGATTTTTGCTAATTTTAGTATTTCTCGACGATTTGAGATCCTCTGATGCCGAAGAAAATGGTTTTTATAAAAGTGTCTGATTGTAAGTCTGTTTGTCTGTCTGCAGCAAAAAAGTCGGAACGCGATGACTTTTAGTAAGTGTCCCAAAATATAGGATAAATTCGTTGAACAGCCATTGTCGACAAAAAATATAAAAATTAAAAAAGTTTGAAATTTTAAGAAGATCCAATTTTTTTATTTATTGACAAAACTTCTTTTTCTATTTTTTTTTCATAAACTAAAACTGCTATAAAAACCAACATTTTTCTCCTTTATATCATTTCTGTAACACTGCAAAGATTAAAGCTAGAAAAAAGAGAAACTTCTGTCTATAGTTTAATCCTAATGATCTGACTACAAAAACAAAAAAGTTAAAAAAATTTTAAAAATGACAACTTTATATTTTTCTTTCTTCATAATTACTGTAAATTTTAATTATATGGAGAAATCGCAAGCAGGGATAAAAAGCATTGTTCTTCAACTGTAAAATGAAAAAAAAAAACTAAACTTGATAAAAAGTGACGAAGAAACAAATCACTTTGTGCAGGGACTGCAGAAAAATAGTTTTTTAGACTTAAAATGAGATTTTGGGGTAGTTTCAGAAATTTAATACATTCCATCTTTTTTACTTTTTCAAGACAAACAACTTAGTCTAGGTCTGATTCAAAGTAATTGTTCACTGTCACACAGCTTTATTGATTATGGAAACTTTCCTAGTTAAACTCTTTTAAATAGAATTCTATGATTTACAAAGATAACTTCAATTAACTTTTACTTTAAAAGAAGTTTATTTTCGCTCTGTCACATGCGGTTCAAATGACATGGTTGATGTACTTGTCAATAAATTTAAAAATATAGTTTAATACAACATATTGCATTTACAAACATACTTTAATGTATGTATAATTGTGTATTTTTTTTAAATTGATATTAATAACCCTACTGAAAAATCCTGTACAAGATCTTGTACAAGTTCATTGTACCGGAATTTTTAGTAGGGAATTATGATCTTGTTTAACATTTAATAAAAATTTAAAAAAATTCCACACCTAAGGAAATGGTCTATTAGACTTAGAACCAACTAACTTATTTATTTGTTTATTTCAAATAAATTTTTTAAGATTCAAATAAAGATTTAAATAAATATTTGGGTTTAATAAGTATGTTACTTGGCAGAAATAAAATTGTTATTTAAATCAAATAAAAGTAGTAAAATAAATATTTGTTTTAAATAAATTTATGTTATTTAGCAGATAGACAGTCTATATTTAAGTCGTAACAAATTTATTTGAAACAAATAAATAAGTTAGTTGGTTCTGAGACAAATGTACCATTTCTTTGGGTGTAGGAAGACATTTCTTAATTTTTATTTAATGTTAAACAAAAAAATAATAATTATTATTAATGACCATTTTTTTAAAAAATAAACATGAGCTTGTACTGTAGTTCCATTATTATTATTTTTATTATTTGAAATTTCACAAATCATTTTAATATATATTAATTTTATCATATACTCGTTTTAAACTATTTTATACTACAAAGATAAATGACTATTTAATAGAATATTTATTAATTTGTTTATATGTGTAAATTACAATTCCCGCAATTCATATGAACCAGAAACAAACAAATGGTAATGCTTCCTCATAGAGAAATTTTTTTTGCAAAAAGGAACCTTGAACAGTTTTTAAGAAGAAACTATTATTAAAAAATGGTAATTTTAAAATTTATAATATAATTTGAATTTTATATGTCAAAAATATTTCGAAAGTAAATAATATTTCTATAAATTTCTGTTAAAATAAATATTCTTTATATACGTCAGTCGATTTGCATTTTATTGATAAATATTTTTCTTGAAAAAGCTACCATAAAGAAATGATGATTTTATGAGCTATGCTAAGAAATGCAATTTTAAATTACAAAAATAATCAAATATTGTCATTTACTCTATCAATTCTTGGTAAAATATGTACTTTATATAAATGAATTGATTCGTTTTTTAATGTAGACAATTTCTTTAAGAGAAACTGCCATTCAAAAATCATGAAAAATTATCAAACACTTAATTAGTTCTTGGTAAAACATACACGGAAAAAATAAGTACGTGAAAATTTCATTGACAGTACTCGAGTTTTGGATGGGACACAAATTTGCAAAAATGTCAAATAATGTACATGAAAAAATTAAAAAAATGCTCGAAAAATTAAAAGAAAAGTCAATGAATTATTCCAGTACCATGTACTGGACTCGTGGTACTGGAATAATTCATTGACTTTTCTCAATTTTTTAATATAAATTATTTGAAATTCTTGATGATTTTTGTCCCATCGAAAAGTCGAGTACTGTCAAGGAAATCAAGTACTTATTTTTTCCATGTAAACATTTTATAGATCAATGGATTCGTATTTTAATGTAGAATATTTTTGAAAGAGAATCTGATATTAAAGAATTAAAATTTCAAAAGTTATATCGTAGAATGCGATTTTAAATGTCAAAAATAATAAAAAATTGTCATTAACTTCATCAATTTTTGGTGAAAGATATACTTTTTATAGGTCAATCGATTCTCTTCGATGCAAGGAATGAATGTTTTTCATTAATTACTTCAATTTTTAAAAAGGAATAAAATTTATGTGAAAAACCGTGTTTTTTGAAGAGAAAGTATTCTAAGAAAGAATTTGAATGAGATTGTCGAAAAATCCTTACATACAAATATTAATATTTATTATTAAATTTTATTAAAGTCAATTAAAACATTCTCGAGATATCGTGGTAAAAAAAACATCATAGAATGGGATTTTAAATTTATCATAAAGTACATTTAGATTTTAAATAATATTGATTATCTGCTAAATTTCTTTATTCTGTTTGGCACTCAACTATTTTTTTCATTTAAAAATTATCGTGATTTCAAAATATTAATTATAATTTTAATAACTATTTCTTTCATATAATATTCAATGATATAGAATTAAAAAAAAATATAAAAAATATAAAATTTTAAATTTAACAACAATAATTAAACAATTAACTTTTTTTAACAAATGATTATTCATTAATATTGGCTAAAATCCAATCTGAAAATAATGTTATTAAAAATTTTAAAACAAAAAATTAAGACTATTTTTGTCCAAAGAATAACTATTCTTGATTCAAGAATATTAGCAAAATATAAATACAACTTCCACTGAATCATACAAATTCCACTGATTCTTAGCAAATAGCCGCTGACTGAAATAGCTAATATCACTAAAAATTAAAAATGATGTACCGATTCGATCAGTGAATTCTCATTGATTCCTGAATGGGTATCGCTGATTTACTGAACCATTGAGAAAATCAGCAGAATTTTCTGATTCAAATTTCGGGAGTAGGTAAATTGATTCGTTTTGCTGAAGGAATACACAATCCAATGAAAAATCAGAAATAATATATGGAAGGCCAATTAAGATAAAATAAATTCAAGTTTCCATTACTAAAATAATCAAAAAATGTTATTTACTTTTGTTACATCCCGAGCGGTTGGCGAGGTTAAATATTAATTTTAAAATTATTTGATAACGTTAAAATCAATAGGGGAGGTAAAGTAGGCCGATTAAGTCAAGTATATATATATACTGTAAATAGTTCCATTGACTCGTTTCTTAATATAGGAAATTTTTTTAAAAGGAACTACCATTAAAAAAAAATTTTTAAAGTTATATAATAAAAAGAGTTTTTAAACGTCAAAATTAACAAAAAAAGTTTCATTTTCTCTGCTAATTATTTATAAAATATATACTTTATATAGGTCAATCAATTAATCTCGATCCAAGGAACGATTTGTTTCACTCGTTAATTAAAATTTTTATTAGAGAAAAAATTTTGTGAAAAACCCGTATTATTTAAGAAAAAAATGGGATAAATTTTGTTTGGAGAGGTATTTCTAAAAATCCTATGGTCTGTTTTGAGATTTTTATGAGTGTATTAAGTCCACTAAATTTCATTAAATTCAGTCAAAGTGTTTAATAGATATCGTGTCGAAAAGAAGCATGAGCAACATACACACACACACACACACACACATGCGGACATTGGCTTCAAACTTCGTTTTTATACTTTTTAGATGAAAATAAGTTGATTTAGACTATTTTTGGAAAATCGAAAATCGGTACGATTACAAGGCTTCCCTATGAGGAAGCAATAAGACTTAATTTTGAAAAAAGAGGAGTTAAATATTTTGTTGGAAAAAAATTCCGATTTATTTAAAAAGTGCATGAAAAATGCTTTAAAATTCGCTATGCATAAATTAAAAACTATTATAGGTTTTAACACAATTATGCAGACTGATATATGACGGTTTCACTTATTTTCTTTAAAAGAGCTAATATTGCAGGGATTTGATACTGTCATATGAGGCAACAATTTACCAAAATTACATTCTAATTTAAAGACATTCTAATTTTTGACTAGGGCAGTTAAAAAATAATGCCCCATATGCGACTTTCAAATTTTCGATCAATTACATTACGAATTTTTTTAGAATTTTAATTACTTACAATGTTTTATTTTGTGTAACGCGAAGCAAAACTGAGTACCGTATAATGGAGAACCACAATATACGGAGTTTTATTAATAAAGATTAATAATTTAATAAAGTTATTAAAATATTACGAAAAATTCAATTTCAGTTTTATTTAATATGTTCATATCTATAAATAAATAACAAATATTAAATATAATCAAGCGGGCGAGATAATAACGCTAGTAATAATTATCCTTACAATTTGGTTAACGCCTGTCTCACCAAAAGAATGCACTATTTAAAAAACAAAAAGAAGAATAACAACAAAGAACTAACTGAATCATAAGTGTCTGTCCATATAAAAAACCAAAAATAGTTATCCCTTTCAAAAACGGAAAGTTTTATTCCAAATGTAAAAACAGCTTAAAAGAATATGAGTTTTGTACAATACCAAAAGTTCAAAAATCTCTTAATAACATTGTAAGGTTAGGAAAAG
>WNHD01014998.1:3740-15337 GCA_011057455.1 Ganaspis sp. Gsp50 | reverse complement strand
GAAGAATAAAATATTGAAGCGAAGAATGAGACTGAAGTGAAGAATACAATTTAAACGAATAATAAAATTGAAGAGAAGAGAGAAATTGAAGAATTCAATGGAAGAGAAGATTAAGACTGAAGCGAAGAACTGGAGCGAAGAATTCAAAAACACTTGAAGAAGTGTTATTGAAGTTCATTGAAGAGAACAATAGGAATGCAGCTAAAATTGAAGAGAATGAAAAAAATTGAAGAGAAGAATGAATTGAAGCTAAGAATGAAATTGATGAATACAATTGAAGCAAAGAAGAAGACTGAAGCGAATTAAATTGAAGTGAAGAATTAAATTAAGAAATAGAATTGAGCGACGAGCGAAGAATAAAATTGAAACAAAAATCTACAATAACTTCAAATTGAAGGACCGAATAAATAAAAGCGAAGAATTAAATTGAAGAATTCAAGTGAAACGAGAAAGAAGACTGAAGCGAGGAATATCATTGAATTGAAAAATAAATTGAAATGAAAAGTAAAATTGGAGCTAAAAATAAAATTGAAACGACGAATAAAATTGAAGCGATTAATGAAAGTAAATTCTAAAGTAGTTTAGAATTCAAGGAATGAACAAATGAAAGCCAAGAATAAGAATGAAGAGAATAAATCATTTGATGCGAAAAGTAAACTTGAAGTGAAGAATAAAATTGAAGTCAAGAACGAAATTAAAGTCTGAAATATCTTCGAATTGAAGGGCTGAATGAATAAAAGCGAAGAATTGAATTGAATTGAAGAATAAAATTGAAACAAAAAATATAATTGAAGCGAACAATAAAATTAAAACGAAGAAAAAGTGAAGCGAGGAATAAAATTGAATTGAGGAATGAAAGTGAAGCAAAGAATAAAATTGAATTGAGGAATAAAATTGAAACAAAAAATAAGATTGAAACAATGAATAAAATTGAAGCGATGAATAAAACTTTGAATTAAAGGGCCAAATAAATAAATTCGGAGAATGGAATTGAATATTATTGAAGCGAAGATTATAAAATTGAAGCTTATAATAACATTCAATCAATGAATTAAATTGAAGCGAAAAATAAAAAGTAAAATTGAAGCGAAAATTATATTAAAACGAAGAAAAAAGTGAAGCGATGAAGCGAGGAATAAAATTGAATTGAGGAATAAAGTTGAAACAAAAAATATAATTGAAGCGAACAATAAAGTTGAAAAAAGAATAAAAGTGAAGCGAAAAACTTGGCATTGAAAATCCGAATAAATAGATTCGAAGAATGGAATTGAAGAATATTATTGAAACGAAGATTAAAACTGAAGCAAAGAATAAAATTGAAGCTAAGAATAGAATTCAATCAAAGAATAAAATTGAAGCGAAAAATAAAATTGAAACAAAGAATAAAATTGATGCGATGAATAAAGCTTTGAATTGAAGGACCAAATAAATAAATTCGGAGAATGGAATTGAATATTATTAAATCGAAGATTATAAAATTGAAGCTTAGAATAAAATTCAGTCGATGAATTAAATTGAAGCGAAGAATAAAACTGCTTTGAATTGAAGGACCAAATAAATAAATTCAGAGCATGGAGAATAAAATTGAAGCTAAGAATATAACTGAATCGAAGAATAAAATTGAAGCAAAAAATAAAATGGAAACAAAGAATAAAATTGAAGCTACTAATGAAAGTACTGTGAACCTATCGAACTAAAGTACAAAATAAAAGATGAATCAAAGAAGATTAAAAGAAGAACAAAAGCCCAAACATAAAGTACAAATTAAAGAATAGAACCAAAGCGACCAACTGCAACTTACAGTTTTTCGCCAGATTCCAAAGTAGCCAGGTCCCCCGGAACTTGAGTGAGTCCCCGAAAAGAGCAATCGATGTTCTGTCCCCCGCAGCTACATGCCCAAGGACATGTTGCGCTGTTGGTATTATCCTCAGCTAAGGTGCCAAGACCAAAGCTTCCGATTCCTGTGTTGTGAGTAGCGCCACCCAGAACTGACAGGATCAGCAGGAGTCCCCAAGCACAAACCACCGATCCACAACTTACACCCAGCAGTCTAAGTGACCACGTTGGAGTCATCGCCTTGGCCATTGCTAGCACTTTTTTATTCACGTCCTTAATAGCCTCGTTCGAATTGTCAATGACCTTGGCAAATTTGCCGAGGCGCTTGGGCCTGATGATATTGCTTTCCTGATAAGGAGGACACCTCACAATCCACTCACTCTCATTCACCAAAACAGGCTCAACACTCGCGATATTGTTGGTCCACACGACGTTATGTGTCCAGGGAATGTTATTGCTCCAGGAGAGATTGTTCGTCCAGCCAAGATTGCTTCTGTCGGAAAGACGATCTTCGCTTGGATCGTCACTCGCTCCCCGACTCACTACAACTAAACACTCGCGATTATTCACTTCCGGTGCTGCTGAATGCTCTCGCGGACTCTCCGTTGTCGTTTTCCGTCGCAAATTCTCAACATGGACTGGAACTGGTGAAGCACTTTTATTGCAACATTTGTCTTTGTGTCGTCTGCAGGAATGGCTGCCACGTCTTCTCTTTGAACAAGCTCCGATTTTCGCGAGATTCCCTGTTGTTTGATACCTATCTTCCGGCTGTGCTGATGGATCTGGAGGATTTTTCAAGGATCGACGGGCCTTTTTGGCCCGACTATCCGGGTCGAGGGATTCTCTTGGATCGGAACTGCTGGCCCGCAATGATGCCTCGTTTATTGGAGCATCTGCTGGGCCCGTTGGGGGGCCGTGTTTGGGGCCCCCTTTTCGCCAGGGAGGCCCTTGTACGGCGACTGTGGTTTCCACCACTAACGACAAGGCCCGTTCCTGCTCATTTTGTCGCAGCGACGTCACTGACTTTATCTTGATGCTGGGGTCTTTCTGGGATCTATCGTACCCCTGAGGGTACGAGGCTACTACACCGATTCGCGGCTCCGGGAACAGATTTGGGTTGGATCATCTATTTCCAAGTTGACACTTCCAAGAATATTGATCCTTCGATTTTGTAGGGTGGCAGTTCCTTTTCAGCTCTTTTGCTTTCGTGATTTTGTTTCTGGCTCAGATTTCAGTTTAGTAGGTATCTGAGGAAAAATTATTTCTTTTGTCTACTTCTTTATTCTGCATGGATGCATAACCTGGAACCAAAAAATGTTTCGTGTTAGAAAGGTTGTTTTACATCTTGTGGCTTTTTTATAATTAGATATCAATAACGCTTGATTAAAAATGCCGTGTCGAAATTTGACTCTACTTTTAGCCTGAACTTTTAGGGTATAAATTGACTCAAAAAGGATGCAAAGTAGAATGAAATAGATCTTCTTTAGCGCTTAAAAGTATGCGGAAATTTATTTGCCGAATTGAAAAGAAGTTCTAGAAAGTTTATTAAAAAGTTTAAAATGGAATGAAATGAAGAAGTGTTGTTAAAGCTCATTGAAGTGAAGAATAGGACAGCAGCTCAGAATTAATTGAAGCTAAGAATGAAATTGAAGAGAAGAAATAATTGTAGCTAAGAATGAAATTGAAGAGAAGAATTAATTGAAGCTATGAATGAAATTAAAGAGAAGAATTAATTGAAGCTAAGAATGAAATTGAAGAGAAGAATTAATTGAAGCTAAGAATGAAATTGAAGAGAAGAATTAATTGTAGCTAAGAATGAAATTGAAGAGAAGAATTAATTGAAGCTATGAATGAAATTGAAGAGAAGAATTAATTGAAGCTAAGAATGAAATTGTAGTGAATAATGAAATGATTAATACAATTGCAGGAAAGAAGAAGAATGAAGCGAATGTGTTGAAAAATAAGTCTAAAGCCTAGAATAAAATTGAAACGATGAATGAAAGTTTAGAATTGAAGGATTGAATAAATGAACGCGAAGAATAAAACTGAAATCATTTGAAGCGAAAAGTAAAATTGGAGCGAAGAATAAAATTTCTTTACTGAATTGAAAAGAAGGTCTACATGATTAAAATATTGAAAATTTGAAGATTTCTGCTTATTCTATAATCATTTTATGAAAATGCTTCGGAATTTATTATAACCATCAGTTCATGGATGATCAAATTATCTCTCTGATCATCATCAGGGAAAATCTGTGTAAAAAGAAATTTCACTTTACTTTAATCAGAATAATTATAAACGCACTTTTAATCGAATCGAGTTCGAACAAGACCCTACTTTGAATCCAAAACTTGGCAGAAATTTTCGTTTCTATCGGTAAAAGATTCAAAAGAAGGTCTACATTATAGAGAATATATAAAAAGTCAAAGAAGAATTTAATTTAGTTCTAGGAGATCCGAGTGTCTAAATTTCGACTCGGGAGTGCACAAATAAAATTAAAAATACTTTTCATTCTTCGAGAAAGTATTCTTTAACATCTTAATGTTTATTCGCACAGTTTACTTAAAAGTATCAAATTGATATCAAAAATACTAAATTGATATCAAAAACATCAAATTGATATCAAAAACATCAAATTGTTATCAAAAATATAAAATTGATAACAAAAATATCAAATTGATGAAGATTTTGTGATCAATTTGATACTTTTTGTGATCAATTTGATACTTTCAAAAAAACTGTGAGTTCATCTGTCACTGTCGCAGTTTATTTTACGTTAGGGCCTTGGTCAAATTTAATAATTAATTTTGTGTCAAGTTTGCAAGAAATCCAATTTAGTGAAACACTTTTACATCGGAAAATGATATCCCGAGTTGGAAACACGTCAATGAACCATCATTCATAATTGCACGTCTTATATTTTAACCAGATAGATATAATCATATTTGAATCGGGCATACAGAATCATTGACATTTCTCTTTCAATTCATGAGATATTAGTAGCTATATTCGATGAGGGATCTGAATATTTAATTCCAAAGTTCGTAACAGATTATGTGCGCTTCAGCTGCTCGTGTAATTACATTAGTTGATAGTAGAATAAATGTATAAAGAGATCCAAAATTGGAACATATTCCAGAACGTAAAAAAGTAATCAAGTTAATTTACCTCTTTTTAACATTGCAAAAACTTGTGTCTTTCAACACGTTTTACGACACTATTAGAAGTGTCAAATCTCGTATATCAAGTTGAACTCAAAAGTGTCAAAGTGAGCTAAAAACTACCAAATTTGAGCTGAAATTGATCAAGATTTTGTAACCAATTTGATACCTTCGGTGTACAACAAAGAATACAACAACAAAGAATGTTTTTCATTAAAAAATGGTGTTTTTAAAAAAAATAAAAATAAAAATGTTTTGCATTGAAAAATGAACACAAAATGTAAATGTAAGTTGCACGAAAAATCTGCGCCTAAAAATTGCTTACAGCTATGACAGACACAAAAAAAAGTTCTTGCCTCGAGACACCTGTTTTCATTAGAATGCAAAGAATTCGAAAAGATGGAAATTGAAGTAAATAAGTCATTTCGAGTGTCGTGTGCATTTTCAGGCACAAGAAAGGGGCGTGTTGGAAGGAATGGAGTAGAAAAGTACTGGAGATTCGTACGCAGTTGCAAGAAGATGAAGAAAAAGAAGAAGTTTGTGTGTGCAGCAATATCGGAAGTACGAGGAAAATATGCTTCCAAGGCACAATCAAAGCCCGAATGCATTCCGTGCACGGCCAGAGGAGTTTCAACTATATTGGAATTTTCTTCGGTATCCCCTCACTTCAATTCTTCTGGTTTGCTTCTTTTCGCGAGACGTGCTACGAACAAATCTATGTACGATCAATGTACACACGTATCTTGCTCTTGACATTTATATATAGGCGCGGATCTACCCGTGATATCTACCCTTCTTGAATACAATACCGGCAATTCTTGAAGCTCTTTTTCGCTCGTGAAACGACTGAATTATCTGTGTGCAGGTATATGGGGAAACTCGAGAGTCGTAGACAACACCGGATTTACATCGTGTATCCGATTTTCTGAAGGTAGATATTGAAATCAAGTCTGTATCCAGCGAACCGTATCATTCTTGCCTTCATATTTTCTCTTCATCTCTATTTTTTTCATGTACACAACTTTCCAGCAAAAAAAGCAAAAGCAAGAAACAAACTAACTTTTGTGCCCGGAAAATAATCAACTATTCGTGTGCACGAGACTGGCAAAATGTTGGTAAAATTGAGGTAAGTGAAAGGACTTTTGGGGTAGTGGTTGCATAATAGATATGTGACAATTTTTTAACATAATTTGAAATGATGTGTAAATATGTAACAATTTATAAATATGCAATAATATATAAATATGCAATAATATATAAATATGCAATAATATATAAATATGCAACAATATATAAATATGCAACAATATATGTATAAAATATAAATATGCAACAATATATAAATATGCAATAGATCTTGTATTTCACTATTTAAATTTTTCTAGAATTTTTGGCGACAAACAAACATTGTAATTTATTTATTGACAAGTACTGTTGATTGCTTACTTCTAAAAATGTAAAAAAGTAATGTGAAAAAAAACAAAAAATAATAAAATTGATTACTGGTCGCATTATCATTGTTTAAATATCCCTTTTCAAGAAGTTGTCCAGACCAAATGAACTTCTATTAGACAAACCGATTGGAACAGGATCTAAAACTGATTGTAAGTTCGAATAGTTGAGACTACTTGTGAATGGTAGTTACTTTGGACTTCAATTAGTAGACACATTAATCCAAATTTCAATTCATGAAAACTACAGTTTATTAAAATTTCCAACATTTGCAAATCGATTGTAACTTTTGTTTGAAACAAATTGTTCCATTTACGAACGAATGAGAGTTTAAACTATATAACCAAACTGAATTTTGTCTGAATATAGTCTGAATTTGCATTACAATGAGTTAAGCACCTTGAAATATTTGTATTGAAAGTAAAGTGTATAAAATTACATTAATTATAAACGGCACAAAAGTGTTTTCATTAAAAGTTTATACAGAAAAAAATAAGATAGCAAGAATACAATATAAAAAAAAACTCCAAAGTATGAAAAGAATCACTAAAAACATAAAGAAAACTTTAAAAAACTAAATTTGTGAAGAAACTAAGTTTGTGAAGAAACTAAATTTGTGAAGAAACTAAAATGAAATTTATGGAAAAACTAAAATAAAATTTGTGAAAAAACTAAAAAATAATATGTAAAATTTTGAAGTCATAATTATTTTAAAACAAATACAAAATTGGCGTTTTGTGATTTCAAACTTGTATATTGTGAAATGCACTTTCAAATTTAGCTGTTCTGGAGTGAGTTTGACGAGTAATTTAAAAGCTCGCCATTTGTTTCTTACATAATTTAATTACAGAACAAAGGGGAAATAAACTTCCCGGTAAATTTAAACTAATTATTTATTTAAAAGTTTAATGTTGAAAAGCTTTCAGACTTTAATATTTACTTTAGAATCACTCAATCTACAATTATTTAAATTACAATTTTCAATTTGTGAAAGTTTTAATTGCTGGTTTTTAAATTAAAAAAGTAGTTCTGCTGTTCAATGTAAAAATGTCATTACTCGAAGATTTAAAATACAGCGCATCTCGAGTTGAACTCTTGTTAAAACTGATGAAATTGAAATAACTTTAAAGATTGGAATATATTGTAGAAGTTGTTAAATTATAGTAAAGGAAAGAAAATTATGAATAAAAAATTATTTATTTATTATATATTTATGTATTATTACATTTTATATTATATTATATATTATATTATATTATATTATATATTATCTGATTAAGTGAAATCCACTTATTTTTAAGTCAAAAGTCTTCCATTCATTTCAAAAAGTGAAATTTTCACTTATTTTTGTGTGAAATCTCACTTATTTTCGTGTCAAATTTCACTTATTTTTAAGTAGCGGAAGAATTTTGACTTAAAATTAAGTAGTTTTCTCTTATTCAGATTTAGAGAGTAATTATTATATAATAATTAATCAATTTTATTCAATAATTGTTCTAGAAGGCAATATCTCTTATATAGAAAAAGTCGACTGGCCGGATTGTAAACAATAATTAAAATCTTATATCGTTTCTCCATAGATTTCTCATGCCAATGACATTTTTAATTAGATCAAATATACAATGAAATTAGTTTGATTTCAAACAAAGTGAATCGTTATCAATAAACCTTGATTAATCGCTTCAATCGTGTACGAATCGTTTTCTTTTTCAATTGGAACGTTTTCGCAGTTGAAAACAATTCGTCACTATTAAGGACTGCTCAAAAATGGAAATAACGGAAAATGAATTTGAAAAAACGCGGTAATAAATACACGCAGTAAATATTAGTAAAAGTGAATCATACATCAATACTGACAGAATACAATTTTTTGTATAAGAAGGAACAGTTTTTTTTAAAAAAAATAGAATAGTCTTTTAAAAAAAATAGAGTAGTCTTTTTAAAAAAATGGAATAGTCTTTTTAAGAAAATAGAACAATCTTTTTAAGAAAATAGAACAATTTTTTAAAGAAATAGAACAATTTTGGTTAAAAGAACAATTTTGGTTAAAAGAACAATTTTGGTTAAAAGAAAACTTTTGTTTAAAAGAAAAATTTCTTTTAAAAGAACAATTTCTTATAAAAAATAGATCACTTTTTTTTCTAAGAAAAAATCTAGTTACACTGAAGAAATGTCTGGTTAACTTAACCAGAAAGGAATGTTAAATATGCCCTTACTATTTTTTCTGGTTAAATTAACTAGAATATTAGTTAAGTTCACCAGAATATTAGTTAAGTCCCCCAGAATATTAGTTAAGTCAACTAGAATTTTAGTTAAATTAACCAGAATTCTAGTTAATTTAACCAGATAAAATAGTAAGGACATATTTAACATTTCTTTCTAGTTATGTCAACCAGACATTTTTTTCAGTCTATTTTGCAAAATTTTCTTTCCCGCGTGTCTATAAACAAACAAAAATTCAGAAAACCAACTTCTACTTTAATTCTCTCGAAAAAAATCATTCCAAAACTCTACTCACTGTCCGGCACAAAAAAAAAGTGACACGTTTTTTTTCGAATTAGACATTGAATTAAAATTGAGAGGGACTTTTTCAAACTGAACTTCAATGAAACTAATTGCTTTTGACGTTTCAACTTAAAAATCAGGATCGAGCAAATTAAGAGAGTTTTTCACAAAAAGCAGTGGAGGCGCTTCTGGCGATCGGAATAACGGACAAGCGGAGAAGTCAAAAGTATTTCATTTTGGGTTTTTTTTCGCATCCGTTTCACGTTACCGTCTGATCCGATGGATATTAAAAATCGTCGGGAATCTAATATTCGCTTGCTGGCGGTGACGAGTCAAGGATCGATAACTCGATTAGCAGTCGCCATCGAGGTGGGTACTCGAAAGGCAGACTGGGTAAATAGGTGGACGTGGAAGGGTGTCCCGTGGGTGTAGGTGTAGGTGTGGGAGGTATACACCACGCACGTAATATTCTCGAGCACTCTAGAACGGATAATATCGCAGTGCCTGCCTCTGATGTCGAAGTTAAGGTGGCGCGGTTCAAAGTAGTCTAGGGGGTGATGTCGAGGTGGAAAATGGCAAGAGGTGGGTGAAATTGGGGAGATGGCTCGCGTCAAAATGCTACAGAGGCAACATGCAGAGACAAGGGAGAAAGGTATTCCTCCCTTTTCCTCAGCCTCCCCTCGCTTCAGTCAACATTCTCTCTCCCAAACCTGATCATACTCAAGCCTGTCTTTATAGAGCTCTCTAAAATTGATTAACGACGTTAGCGCATTTTAATTGGACCAAAGTAGCCGGTAAAAGCGTCCTTCCTTTTTTGCATTATACGATGATCCAAGATGTAGACAAGTTGCAAGATGTAGGCGAGTTGTACGATTTAGGCAAATATTGCAAGATTTATAGGCAAGTTGCAAGATTTCTGGATTGAGAATGGTAAGAGTTGATGGGGGTAAAAGTGATTGCATGGGTTATGGAAAGGCGATAAGCGTGGATGTAGGCAGCGGACAGAAAAATCGATTTTCATTTATTTTTCCAATTTCCGTCGGATACATCGCGGAAAACCGAAACGTAATGGATCTCAGCATTCCGACTCTCGCCTACTTCCTTTCGAGTCGCTTTTCCAGCAGAACAATCGGGGCAAAAGTTTCGAAAGCATTGCACGTATCATACCTTGGCAAAACGATCGTTTTTCATTTCGTTAGATGAAAACCGAGAAACAAATGCATTTTTCATCGACTTCGGCTCTAAGTACCGTTCGCCAATGTCCCGCTCAGATTTCCCACAAAGCACAAAATTCTATCCCGCCCCTTTAGTAGATCGAATTATTAAACACAATTTGTATTTTTTCAATTTGTATTTTCATTTGTAATTTGTATTTTCATTTGTAATTTGTATTTTCAGTTGTAATTTCGATCAGTAAAGGTTGTGTTTATACTGAAATAAATAATTCAGCTATATAGTAATTGTAAATTTCAGTTATGTATGAATCCTAAAGAATAAGAAACCCTATAGGATTAAGAACCTTTCTTGATGCGAAAATGAAACAAAAATAATTATGAATTTATTACTCGGTAATTAAACTGACCCGGAGTGATGGATATTTTTTAAACTAACATGAAACAAGTGTTCAAACAAGCGAAATGAGCATCCCTATGCGTTTTCAATTAACAATCGCGGGCACTCTGGATCGACAGCATTAGAAGTATCATTTTTTTACGAATCAATAAAGTTGATATCTATAGAAATTCTAGAGAATGCCAATTAACCTACAACAAGCATTTGGCTTATCGATTCAACGAAAGGTTTTCTGCGTCCTCACAGATGCGTTGGGCGTTTCAACGAGCGAATATATGTCGTTTAAAGATTTTACGTGCTATACAAAGCCAAAACTTTATATACGCGAATTTAGTTCGGCAGCTTTCCCGTTTTACTGCCAATATCCGGAGCGTAACGTACACGTCGAACCCGAGAACCTAATAAAGTGTCTCTACTCACGAAGGTAGCGTATTGCGTGGCTAAATTCAGAGCGAGCATCCCTGACAATGTTGAAAGCAGGTTGTATTTATGTGTATCAGACTCGAAAATCCAGTCAATATCGAGGTCGCATTGTAAGTCTCGCGGTATATTATTACGGACCCACATTTCTAATGGCGAGGGTGGATTCGAGGGGGGTATGGCGACAAGGGGGATTTTTCCAATGAAGGCAGCTGCATAGGAAATGCTATACGATGATCGAAGAACTGCTTATACTGCGGTATGTTCATATCTACTGTGAGTCATTACAAATACCCAAGTATTCTCTAGGCGATATGGAAAAAGCATTCAGATAAAAATGCTTCTCGTTTGCTTTTAAAAGGACTTTTAAACGCTCTCGTTATCGATAAATTACACCCGTATCAGTAGAGTCCACTTTTTTCCATTTTTAGAAGAATGCCAGTCGATCTGATAAGCCAAAAGTTTTTTTCTACAACTTCATCCCTGATCCTTTCAATAGTGCAAAAGTTTTCGGTTCGTAATTCTCCTTCATTGCAGTTTAAGAAAAACGCTCTATAATCTTTAGAAGAAAAGACTGTCCAATGAACTCTGGCATAATTTTTAGTTCAAGGAAATGAACAAAATCGTGCATTTGAAAATTTTCCAAGTTTG
>WNHD01014997.1:0-10445 GCA_011057455.1 Ganaspis sp. Gsp50 | reverse complement strand
ATAATTTTAAAATCTTTATATTTTATCAATTTATAATTTATCTATTTATATTTTCCAAAAATGTAGAACTTAATAATTTTAGAAATAATTAAATGTTTTTCGGACAATTAATGGATATCTTAATTGTAAACTTACGAATAAAACTTTGGTAACACTGTGCGCTATAAAACTCGACTTTCTGCACACTAGTGCGTTCAAAGTACTTTTAACTCACTAGGGTGCTTAAAGTTCTTTTTCTAACACCCAAAACTTCAAAATTCACACGTGTCTCGATTCCCTTAAAAAAAGGTCTTTTGACAGCTTTTGTTACATAAATATTTTATTAGGTATTATTATTATTATTACTATTATTATTATTATTAATATTATTGTTATTATTACTACTTCCATCAATTTTTTTTTATATTATTAAAAATATTTAACATTCAAGTGCTAAATACAATAAATAAATGAAGTTTTTATACAGACAAAAATATGTATCAACGATCGTCCTATATTTCGGAGTTTGTTTGATTTCCATCATTCTTGGCCAAAAAATTGTACAAATGCAAATATAAAAACCAGAAATGTAATAAAAACACTAAATAACTGTGACAAAAAAATACGTTATGAAATTTTTAAAAATATCTCCTTTTTAGTCCAGTTTGCTAAAACATTATTTTTGTTTCTATCATTCTAATTTCTTTTAACAATTTTAAACGCAATGTATTTTTTAAACGTTATTTGTCAAATCAAATTGTATTCTTACAATTGTTATTCATCATTTTAAACGTTATTTGTCAAATCAAATTGTATTCTTACAATTGTTATTCATCAACTGTTATTCTTAAAAAATACCATTTAATAAAAACAATCGTCGATAAAGCCAAAACATGGTTTATGGGTAATAAAATTAATAAAAATGTTCACCAATTTTTATTACGAGACTGAAATTTGCAACGTTTTTTTTCGTTTTGCAACATTCTTTTCGTTTATACTTGATCATACTTCCAGTATTTATTTACCAATTTCATGAAATGGAAATTTATAATTTTAAAGACAAAGTACAATCTCTGTGAATTGTATAAAAATATTTGAAGAATTTACAAACATAAAAAAATTGGTTTCTCTATTTTAAGTAAACGAAAAAACATTACGAACTTCAGGGTCGTTTTCTTGACACGTTCATCACACACATGACCTACATTTGTGCCTTATATGACGGAATATTTTCTCATCGAAAATTGCTATTAATGAAAAGAAACGCCCGTAGAAAAATTGGACTCTTCTTATCTGCATACCAAAGTTCATGAAAGGAAAGACCAGTAATGGAATTCGAAAAAATCGATTAGTTTGTAGTTTACAGTGTGTATAGCGCAATTTACCGCCCACGTGTTCAAGTTCTGCTTGATAGTTTGGACGCGGCGATTAACTGTACGGATTAGTGTTAGCCTTTTGAAAATAGATATAAACGCACTAGAGAGTGCGGTATTTGAGCTATCCGTTCGGGTCTTGGTTGGGGTTAAAGTACCGCAAGAATATGCGCATTCTGCGAGCAGTTTGACTGAATATTACAAATGAAAGTTGAACTCACGGTATTTGATGTGTAGCCGTGGAGCAGGATCCTGAGGCCAGGCAGTGTTTTGAACGACCAAGGTAACAAGAGCCAAAGTCAGTGTCCAAAGGGTCGCGTCCATCTTGGAAGCGAGTGGTCCTGCAAGGCTCTTCTTTTAATCAACGGTATTGTAGTTGGTTTGCCATCGCGGTTCCGAGCACTCCTGAAAGCACAAAAAACATCAAGTTAGTTCAGTAACAGTCTCTATATACGACATATACGTGTATTCGTTTTTATGCAAGAACCCAAGAGGGAAGAAGAAGAAGATCGCTCTTTTCTTCAGAAGCTGCCGACAACTTCAGGCAGCCATTAAAGGATACCAAAACATGCCCAGTTTAATTCAATAGCGTCCACTGACCAACGATTTATTACCACGAGTCAAGTATTTTTCTCGCAAGTCTCAACTAAATGTTCAACCATCAAAATCTTCCTTTATTAACTACTTCATTCCTGCACAATTCCCTCTATCGATGTTTCTGTCACTTTTTCTGCTTTAATTGACTCATTTGTCCATTTTGGTTGAATTCTTTAGTATAATGTACGTGTTATATATGTAAGTTTAATGTTCATGTTTCATCGTATGTGTGCGTATGGAAAAAATAACTTTATTAAAATTGAAATAAAATTATTACGCAAGAAATTATTACAAATTATTATATAATTATAAGAAATTATCACAAACTAATCAAAAAACAGGTATGAAGACACGGAAAGATATTTTATTTTAAACTTTGAATAGTTCACATGGAAATTTAATAGTCAGTTAATCAAATTGAGACTATTCGTATTTTGAGCCAAAAAATAAACTTTTAAAACTAAAAACACTTTTAAACAATATTAGACTTAATAACTAAGGTAACTTATTAACTTTTTAACAATATTAAAGTCGATCCTACATTTCCAATTTTAATAGTATAATTAATAATTTCCAATAGTCACACTAAATACTAATTTTCTTCATGAAGCAGTTTAAAAGTGATTGTATTTATTTTATAGCTCAAACTACGAATAGTCTCAATTTGATAAAGTGACTTTCAAACTTGAAAATAAAATGTTTTACCTTGTACATTTGTACCTATAATAAAAACTCGAAATTTAGATATGTTGTACTTAAATTCAAAAATAGAAAAAAATAAAAAATCATTCATTCAAAAAGGCAATTTTTCCAAATTTTAGTACAGATAAAATTTTATCTATACTTTTAAATAATATATTATTACTATATTTTATCTTCAATAAAAATTTAGTATTTCTAAGAATACATCAAAGTCGGCGATGCCCAATCTTGAGATGAATGGAACCGTTATATTCTCATACAAATCTCAAATCCATAAAAACACAGATTTTGGTCTTTTGTGTACAGAAATGTTGTAATAATAATATGAATAATAACGAACTATATTAGAACGTAGTAAAAAAACACTGCTGGGCATTCGTCTTTTTACTAACTCCAATGTTTCGATATTTTAAATAAAAAACACTTGACAACAAATGACCAACAATGTAATTTTACTACGTTATCAATTATTCTTTGGGCGTAAAAGATTTTCATTGAACTGTATTATCTATTGTTATAACAAAACTATTGTTACAACAACAAAACTATTGTTATAACAAAACTATTGTTATAACATAAAAGTTGCTGTTAAAACAACAAAAAAGCTTTTCGTTACGTACAAGAATGAAAATCGAGAAATAATAAACTTATTACGAGCAGGCTGAAAAACATTTTAATTTCAGATTTTCATGATGAGAAAAATTGCAAATAACTTTTTTCCAACTTTTGCAATATATAGAGTGAAGAGGCGACGTTTCTTTACACTGAGAAATCTCATTCGAGAGACGCAAGGACTTAAAATATCATAGTTTCTCAAACGTTGAATATTTTACCCTAGAATTAATATTTTTTTATTTTCAATCTCTGATATTATAGTGCGCTTGACTAAACACATGAGCGAGGAAAATTACTTTCTTTTAATAAGCAAAAAATTCGCAGATTATATTTTTCTTTCAAAAGAATATTTTATATGGAAATATACAAGGTAAGTCTTGTTAAATGTATAAAACTAATGCATACACGCATTTATAAAGTTTTTGCAATTTTTACCCAGAGGCAAGAGTTTTTTCCTGCCTGTACGTACTCTTTACATTCTCGTCTGATTTTTGTAAATTTCGTTTCTTTTGATAATTTTATAACTCTTGCTTTTTCCAAAACGACCATTATTTTGCCATATCAGACAGAAAATCTAAACTCAAAATGAGCCCCGCATGATACTCATTTTAAGCTAAATCAGATTACGCTATTTTTACGCTTTTTGTTTAGCTATTTCACATCAAAGTGAAAAATATTTTCTGTCACTTTAACCATTTTGGTAACAAAACATTAGTACGCCAATTTTGCAAAAAAATTAATTCAAAGGTTTACAAGATTTTTAATTTAACCCTATGTTCTATATTAATGTTATTTGAACGTAATACATTTTTTACATTTTCTTTCTATATTTTTTGGGGTTTTCTACAAAATTCTACAAAAAGCCAATGCTCTTGTGCCAATATTCTTGTTTTTTCAATTAATGTCGACGCCTTTCTATTTGAGTGGATTTACACATCATTTAAGGTGGATCGACCCCAGATTCTTAAACCACAATAAAACTTCCCTCGCAAGAAAATTAAAGGGAGATTCGAATCGTTCTGAATTTAATAGTAAAGACATTTTCACTGCTTGTTTCCGGGTGAGTAGATAAAAGACTAATGAAGGATCAGGGTGGTCGGTACCAAGAGCGATATGCATTATGCAGACATGTTGAGAAGTTTCTATTTGCTGTTTTGTTACAGAGAAAAAGAGAGAAGAGAAAAAGAGAGAAGAGTAAAACCAAAAGAGAGAGTAAAAGAAAAAGAAAAAGAGAGTAAAAAAGAGAATAAAAAAGAGAATAAAAAAGAGAATAAAAAAGAAAGTAAAGGAAAATGAAAGAGTAAAAGAGAAAAGGAATAAAGAGGAAGAGCAAACGAAAAAAAGAAAGAGTAAAAGAGAAAAGGAATAAAGAGGAAGAGCAAACGAAAAAAAGAAAGAGTAAAAGAAAGAAAAAGATATAGCTTTATGAAGAGAGCGGGAAATTCTGAAGGATGAAGGCAATGATTTCCGCGATTCGAATCCCGGATGAATAAGAAAAAGTGTCGTTCGGCAACTCCCGATGGCATTAGAGTCGTTTGTTTCGCTCGACGACCACCGGATGACAATTAGAGTCCCCGCAGAAACGCACCAACCGCGACATTAACGGCTCTTATCGTCGGGAACACGTGACGCGGGCCACGGGACGTTAACCCTCTTGTAAGTATATGGAGAATCCGACTAGACAGGACGACCTCTCTATTCTCTATTCAGTTCTTGTACAGAAAGTGAGGCAGGAAACGAGTACGACATCATGTTAAACCATTGGTTCTTCCTGACATTCGCGCCAGTTGGCAATGTGAGACCAGGGGAAAATTCATGCTAATGTGTCTGAAATTTCGCCCCAGAATCTCGCTTCATAAACCTTGCAAATTACTACTGAACCCTCAGGAATTAATCGAGCAGGATCGTGCCACCAGAAATTTTCATTCCTACCTTCCACTGTCTCTTTATAATATAGTACGTATAAAGGGAAATTAAATTTTTGATACCGTGATCTAGAGAGCACGAACGAGGAAAAAGAGAGAAAGAAATGGATAGGCCGAGAAATAGATAGATGGAGAAAAAGAGATAGATGGAAAAAAGTAGATATAGAAGAAATAGATAGAGAAGAAAAAAATGGATATAGAGAAAAAGAAATAGATTGATAGAGAAAAAAATAGATTGATAGAGAAAAGAAATGGATTGATAGAGAAAGAAACAGATAGAGAAAAAAACAGATAGAGAAAAGAAACAGATAGAGAAAAGAAACATATAGAAAAAAGAAACAGGAAGAGAAAAGAAACAGATAGAGAAAAGAAACAGGTAGAGAAAAAAACAGGTAGAGAAAAGAAACAGGTAGTGAAAAAGTAGATGGATAAACAAAGAAATGGATAAACAAATACAAGGCGGAAATTTTTGGTGGCGTGATCCTCAAAGAGAAAGAGAGAGAAAGGAAAATTTCTAGTGGAGAGATATTCTGAGAGAGGATTCCAAAGAATCAGTTCAGTGGAGACATCTACAATAAGATTTATTTTCCCCTGAGGAGTTTCTTCTTGAAATGATGAAAACGCTGGAATTCAACGAACAGAGAATGAAATATACATTGAGACTGTTAAAGATTTTCTTGAATATTTGATTTATGGTTGGACATATAATTTCTAATAAAATGAAGATGACATTATATTATCTCTTTTACTTCTCTAGGTTATAATACTATTTCTCAAGTACTTAAGGGAGAGGACAGCGTTAACGTAGTTTTATATGTTCAGGTGAAATAAAATCTTTATTTGATTTTTCCCGCGGGGGCACTAAAACTTAATGATTTATTTAGAAAACATTGTAAAACTTGAGTAGCTTTAAAAATGTTAATCCAGCATTTTCTTAATTTCGTGATAATCTAGAGACTAATTCTTTCTAATCTGATTTTGAGTGATCATAAAAATAAATAAAAATAAGTATATATAAAAATGAGTATATATAAAAATGAGTATATATATAAAATGAGTATATATAAAAATGAGCATATATAAGAATGAGTATATATAAAAATGAGTACATATAAAGATGAGTACATATAAGTAAGTATATACACGTATAATAAATATACATAAAAATATACAATATATATAGATGTGTAAAAACAAGTTAAGGAATAAATAAATTTCGTGTAAAATGTTCCAATCTTTTTTGTTCTTAATGTCATGAATATGGATGAAGGAATGAATAAATAAAATAAACGACTGGATAAAATGAATCGATAAAGTAAATGAAAGTAAAAATAAAATACGGGATGAGAATATACATGCAATAAAAACAGAATAAATAAATGATACGGTATAAATAAATGATACAGAATAAATATGAAGGATGTAAAGAAGATAAATATATAGGATACGAAATTTCGAAAAAGCGAAAAATATGTGATTAACATCATATTTGAGTATCAAACTTTCAATACGTAACAGTATACATCAAAGTGAAACCATTTAATTATAACGACAGTTAATTTCATAAAGCTGACATTCACCCAAGCGAATATCAATTTGTATCCATTATAATAAAACTACCTTTTAAAAACCAGCAGTTACTTAAAAGTTGCTTTTATTGTAACTGTAGAAAGTATCAAGGTATAGAATAAATATAAATGTACAGCATAAAAAGTACAAGGTGGCGCTTTAAATGTATAATATACAAAAAAGTGTTGCTTAAATATGTACATTGTAAAAGGAGCAAGGTAATTTTAGAAGTGTGTATGTAAAAATGTACCTACTATAAAAAAAACAAGGCGATTTTAAATAAAAATAGAAAAAACGTAATTTTAAATCCACGTGATGCAAAAATTTATAGAGTAATTAAAATAGACAATGTATGCACTATGCAAAGCATTGTAGGATAATTAAAAAAGACATAATGTTTAAAATTCAAGGTGCTTCAAATGCAAAAAGAATTTCACAACAAGCAAGTTGTCTTTCACTTTCGAATCCATCGTTTAACAAAATTTGAAAATTCTCAACGCGAAATAGATTATTATAAATGCCAATTAGTTAATAGAATAAACACATAGTAAAAAAATAAAAAAACATAGTTGTAAAATAAATAAAAAGTCAATAAATAAAAAGTCAATAGATAAAAAGTCCATAAAGAAATAAATAAAATAGTTGTAAAATAAATAAAAAATGACTAAAGAAACAAATACAAAGTAAAAAATACAAAGTAGAATAAAAAATACAAAAATGAACAATAGAAGAAATGGTTTATGAAACATATAACAGTTTCTCATAATTTGTTTACGTTCATATAGTCGTTTATAATTGGAGGTGACCTAAATAACTAAAATTTTCAACCTCATAACATTCACCATTAAGGGAGTAGATATTTCTCTAAATGTGATAAAAAATACAATTGTCATCATCTCCGAAACGAGAGATGTTTTTCACAATCTTTTTTATGGCCATTCGTAATGTGAAAATTAAAGTCAACATTGCATAGGTAAGTTAATTATCGCTAATGCATTGAGATGAATAATGACCAAAATTAATATACTGAATTCTTCGGAAAGCAGTGTCAACAACATAATCTTTTAAAAAAAAGTATAATTAATATTTAGTTACAGAGTAGTGTTTTAATTGGATTAATTTTTTCCAAGTCCGTTTCTTCACTAATTGGAACACATTCCAATGCAACGGAAAACATGCTCAAATTATGACTACCTTAAACAACCAAATTGGAAATGTGGTTGTACTGTGATGAATGTTAATACAGAGGGGAGAGAGAAAGAAAAATAGAGAGAAAGAGATAGAGAGAGAGAGAGAGAGAGAGAGAGAAAGAGAGAGAAAGAGAGAGAGAAAGAGAATAAGAGACAAGCAGAGAGGAAAGAGATTTGTCGAATTATGACGCTGTAAAAAACAGAACAGCATATAGGTAACAGAAATGGAAATCTAGAGAATACCTATTAAATTTCAGAACAAAGGTCCATTTGTACTCTTCATTGTGAGAAACTGGAATTTGAATTACTCTGTTCGTACACATCTCGTATAATTAATTATTCAAAACTCATTCATGGGATTTATGGATCATTTACATCAGCAAAGTACGTCAGAGTGTTTTTGAAAGCCGATCCATTCAAATCCAGTTTCATCACAAATCCACAAATCCCTTTTCGAGTGCAATTTATCAACACAGAAACCATTAAAATTAAAGGCAAAAACAGTTACGATGTGCACCAAAAACTGCGTTAGAATCACTTTTCTTTATGGCAAGTTTTGACAATGCTTTCAAGAATGCAATATTATAATACTTAAGCAGAATTCCCTTCTTACAGTTCTAATAATTTTCATCAATTTCTAATCCAAACATTCTATTGTTCTAATCAACAAAAGCTGCAAAAACATCTTTATTTTCAATCATATTACCAAAAAATTTTCAATCATTACCAAAAAAAACAATGCTACCCTATGAGGAAGCAAAAACGTCTCAAACTAGTCAAAGTATATTCTAATCTATCGTAAAATTGTTATACTCCAATTCGCACATCCGGAAAAGTGATGCACGCAATTTCGACATGCGCAAAAATTCCAATTCAAACGCAAGCAAAGTTGCCTTTGATTAGCATTCTCGATTTACATTCGCAAAAGCAAGACACAAAAAGAAATCAAAAACACCCCTACCAAATTGTCTCTAAAATAACGCATAAACGTACAAAAGCTCGTGTTTTTCTTGCCATAAAATTCCCTTTCAGTGCAAATAGATCACTAAACCAGAAAATTCGCCAAACACGTATCTTTCCATAAAATAAAAATCTGCCCGAAAAAGCGTCTTTTACTGGCTTTTGACAACTTTGAGCAGAGAAGAGTTTTTGGTCTTGAAAAATGAAGAATAAAGTTGCGAAAAGTCGATTTGCCGGGAATAGATTGGAGTATAAAATAGATGCAAGTCGCGCGATGGACAAGAAAAATAAGAAAATTTTTGTGTGATAGTGGTTCAAGTATTGGGGGAATAAAAATCCCAGATGCTGTCACCGGGGTCTGACCTACAGGTCGTAAGCCACGCAAAACGACTTTCTCTCGGGAATCCATTCGAATCGGAGAAGGAAAGTCGACTGGTCGTTACACGGAGACGGCACTCGATAACCAGTCGCGGCGTAAAAGGAGAAAACGACGAATTCCACGTTCTTCCCTTGGGAAATGTTAATCTCTGGTTGGGGCCAACGATCCGGACGGAAACGTAAAGTTTCACCGAGCCACCGATACGTCGTTTCCGACCAACCTCCAACCCTTTCTCTTTTACACTCTCAACACATTTCATTTACCATCGAAAAATTCACCTCCCTCATCTCATCATCTTATCTTGCAAAATTCTGCAGACTTTGCGCTTCCTCTCAATGAAAAATAAATTTCCAAAATATATATATACCTTCTCTATATTTTGCTTCTCATATCGCAAAAATGGAAAATCGAATGCAGCCGGATTAGTCGTAAATTCAGCACTTGAAAAACAAAAATATCAATAGGAAAAAGTCTATCCAACTTGATCGTAAATTTGACGAACCGTGAAAAACAAAATCATTTTCAGCCGACAAATAATCCCTGCATCCAGACAATGTTTTTTTAAACCTGCGTAATTCATTATTTCATCGTTCTATTTATAAAAGCATGTTTTAATTTTAATATTTTATTTTAATATTTTTTAAATATTTTCTTACCTGGTTGAACTCCACAACGTTTTATCAACGAAAACATTTTTTTAAAGAATTAATTATCACCAAAATTATATTCCATGCGGACATTCTATACATCTATGTACACTCAAAATGAGTTTTATAGTTTTTTATAATATATATAATGTCCAAAGAATATAATTTTAATAATTTTAAAACATTAAAAAATTTTCGTTGATAAAACGTTGTGGACTTCAGCCTGGTTATTTTCTTTTAATATTTTTTAAATATTTTCTTTTAATATTTTTTAAATATTTTTTTAATATTTTTTAAAATATTTTTTTGAATATCTTTTTCGTCAAAACTTTCCGCTAATTTTAATTGAAGAACTTTACCTACACCCAGTTCTACACTGAGAAAACGACTCGGTTAATATAGCACCTGCGAACTTAGTTGTTGAATTTAACCGAGTAAAACGGTTACTTATAAACAAGTGATGATTATATGTAAACGTGTCATTCGGTTAAATTTAATTAACAGAAGTT
>WNHD01014977.1:0-13611 GCA_011057455.1 Ganaspis sp. Gsp50 | reverse complement strand
AAAATTTATTTACTAATTTCTAGTGATAAACTATTAATATTTCTAGTGAAAAACTATTAACATTTCTTGTGAAAAACTATTAATATTTCTAGTGAAAAACTATTAAAATTTCTTGTGAAAAACTATTAATATTTCTAGTAGAAAACTATTAACATTTCTTGTGAAAAGCTATTAATATTTATAGTGGAAAACTATTAATATTTCTAGTAGAAAGCAATTTAACTTTTAGTATATAAAACTACTAAATTATGTAATAAATAACTATCAATTGAACTACTCAAAGTCCACAAATCCCAATCGACATAATTCACTAATTAAGTTATTAATTCTCATTTTTTTTACTATAAATGATATATTTCCACTAGAAATTAGTAAATTCAATTAAATCAGTAAACTTTTTTATCAGTAAATTATTTTTCGCCCTCTAATACGTAGAAAATCACTTATTCACGTTTAGTGAACAAACAATTCCATTTAAAAAGGGTTAAATTTTAAAATTTCTCAAAGTAAAAATGTATAAAATTTTCCTCCGTGTGTTTTTTTTCAATTTATACATATGTACCAGAACTGTGAAACTCTTTGCAAAGAGAAGTATATATAATTGAAGCCGTTGGCAGGGAAAATGATTGGATTGTTAAGGAGTATTTGACCTTGAAATTATGTAGAAATTGGAAGACAGAAGCTCAAATTGACTAATAAGTTTGATGTATCGAGACTGGACACTCGATTTGCCGCAGTGCGACATTGAATTGAATAAAACTTGATGCAGTTCCCTATGGAGAAGATTTTCAGAGTCCTCACTCGATATAGCCAATCAGAAAAACGATCCAAGGATTCGTATCACCAGTCCCACGATTAATTTAAATGTCAGATTACAAAAGTCGTGCCAAAGAAATTGCCCTAAGCTCTTGTACCTATTTTATCTCCAATATTCTTATATTAGGGTGATTTCTTTTCAACTAGTTTCTTTCAGGTTGCGACTGCAAAAAAATAGTTTAAAAAAATCAAGAACTGCAAAAAGAGTTCAAAAAAGACCAAGAACATAGAATATAGAAAATAGAGGTACACTACCGACGAAAATCGATTTTTTCTATTTACAGTAAAATTCCAATTATCCGGATCAATTGGGATCAGACTCGATCCGAATAATCGGAAATCCGGATAATCGGAATCATTTTACTTACTCTGCAATGAATTAAGAATGATTAAATTTCAAAATTTTGTGGAAAAAAATAATTTTATTTTATAATTTCTGCCAATGTAAGTTGTATTAATGACGAAACTTGGTTTATTTAATCATTAATTATTTAAAAGTTACAATATATATTTAAAGACCTGAAAAATGCATCCATAAAAAATGTTCAAACTTAAGAAAATCATATAAACGAAATTTTTTTGAACTTAAAAAAAATCCGGATAATCAGACGTTCGGATAATTGGAATTCTACTGTACAAAGAATCATCTAATTTCTTAAATATGTAAATTAAATTATACTCTCTTTAAAGTAGTAAAAGCTATTAAAATTTTGCAAAAACTGAGACTTAAGACAAAGGATTAGATTAAATGTTCAATAAGTTATCACAAAAAACTTTTAGCAGACAGTAGAAAAAGGTAGCATAGTCAGACCAAGGCAGAAAAAAGTTTTAAAACAAGACAGTAGAAAAAGCAACCTTAGTCAGACCAACAAGATTTAGAAACAGTCAGTAGAAAAAGCTAGCATAATCAGACCAACAAGATTTAAACACAGTCAGTAGAAAAAGCTAGCATAATCAGACCAAGGCAGGAAGAGAGGTTTAAAATAAAACAGTAGATACAGCAAAAATTGTCAGACCAAATGAAGCATTAGTTTGCTTTTTCTACTGTCTTACTTTAAATCTTTTTTGCTTCGTTGGTCTGACATTGCTTGCTTTTTCTACTGTTTGACTTAAAATATTTCTTTCTGTGTTGGTCTGACTATGTTTGCTTTTTCTACTGTCTGACTTTAAATATTTCTTACTGCATTAGTCTGACTATGCTTGCTGTTACTACTGTCTGA
The DNA here is from genome assembly GCA_011057455.1 of Ganaspis sp. Gsp50. NCBI lineage: Eukaryota > Metazoa > Arthropoda > Insecta > Hymenoptera > Figitidae > Ganaspis > Ganaspis sp. Gsp50. Next base: position 11,575 of record WNHD01014977.1, on the reverse strand, counting down.
CTTTAAATCTTTCTTTCTCTGTTGGTCTGACTATGCTTGGTTTTTCTACTGCCCGCTTTTAAATCCTCTTTTCTATATATATTATTTTCCAAAAATTGAAAGACCGCATGGAATAATTGCCTCAATTGTACCTGTCGTGAAAAATGATAAAGAAAAAGTTTTAAATTTATCTTCAAACACAAAAATTGTGTGAAACATTATAAAATAGTCTAAAACAGGCTACTAAAAATGACAACGAAATTTCAAATTCTATATAAATAATTTTATATATATAGAATTTGAAATTCCAATAATCCGTGAAAGAGAATGCAGATTCTAAAAGATGTAAAAGAGATATTAAATTCTATTATCTGTGTCTCTAAGGGTTAATTAAATGAGTAAAATTTCTTTAATGACTTGAAAATGTTTTGTATTAGGTGTTTAAAGGGACATCAAAGGAGCTGAGAAATGCTTCCTTCCTTTAATCTTGTTCGGTATTCCTTATCAACATCCATTCGGTAGTTTGACCAAGTCTTGTGCTACTACTTGGGGATTGTCGGACATGGAGCAAGTTTCACTACTGGGAAGTTAAATCACACATTGTCAGACCCTAGCTTTATCTTACCACTTAATAAGTTCTATGAAATCGGTTAGTTCCATCCTTCATTAGACCCATTCTTCTTTCTATTCTCATCTTTTTTTTTCGGCCATATATTCTCCTGCAAAAGCTTTATTAAATTTTCGCCACCAACGCAACGCCAGGGTTACAAAAGATTTATGAGTAATTGATTATTCAAACAGAATGGAAGAAATCGTTTGGAATCACAGCCTAATTCTTCACTGGCAAAAGAGTTATCAGTGATTTGAAATTGCTAATCATTATAGCAGTTTTATGAATGAAAATGAAAGTTTGACGCCTAAAGTGCAATAATTTGTAAAAATCAGTGCATAGAAATAATGTACACTCTAAAGTTGAATTAGTAATTTTCTATTAATTATAATTATATAATTAATTATAATTCAATAGCGAAAAGTCGTTTATCGGGATTGAAATAGTAAAGATTTACTAATTTTCAGTTAAGAATTACTATTTTTATAATTTTAAAAAATGTACTTATTTAATTAGTCAATTACTACTAAGTAAAATATGTAAACTTTGATTAATTAAATTAGTAGTTACACGGAGAAAAAAAGTTAACTGTTTTAGCTAACTTTTAGCTATTCCAGCTAAATGAGTTTGCTATTATAAAGATAGCAAACTTTTTTTTAGCTATAATAGCTAAGAATTAGCTAAACAGCTAACATGTTTAGCTGTAACAGCTAAATATTGGCTGTAGTAGCTAAAAGTTAGCTATCCATATAACAGCAAACTCATTTTTCTCAGTGTATATTTATTAATTAAATTAGTAGTTATATTTATTAATTAAATTAGTAGTTATATTTATTAATTAAATTAGTAGTTATAGTTATTAATTAAATTAGTATAGCTTCTTACTAAAAATTAGTATAGCATGTTAAAAAAACTATTATAGCATTTAACAAAAAATTAGTAAGTATTAACTATTTCAATTTGTAAATGACTTTTCACTATTAAATTAGCAGAAAATTACAAATTTAGATTTAGGAAGTAACCTATTTAGTCTTATTCTTTAGTGGAAATACTCAAGTTCTGGTTCAAAAATTAAAAAAAAAATGTTCTTAAAACTAAAGTTTTCTTAATTTTATTATCAGTTTAAGATATTTAATTCTGATAACCAAAAAGCATTGTTCCTAACTGCATATACAGGATTTTCCGTAAGTGTTATATTTTGCGATGAAATTTCTATGTAAGGAACTCTTATAACAACGTTACAATAATTTTGCCTGCTCTATAGAATATTAACCTTTCATTTCATCACAAACCTGAATAATTTCAAAGTTCATGCCTTTGAAGTCTTCAAACGCAATAAAAATCGACTTTTAAAGTTGATGAACTGGAACATAATTCATATACAGCATAAACAAAAATCGTTTAATAGTTTTACATTACTTTTGGTTGAAAATGTTATTTCACACACCTTTCATAATAGTAAAAGTGATTTTATATAAGTTTCTTTAATCCATTATTTCTGTGAAAAAAACCATTATTTTATAATAGAAAGATAAACAGAAAGAAAATTTTGGTAAAAATTCCTGATGCTATAATTATACTAACAGAAGTTATTATCCAGTCACCTAAATTTTACTCTGTTTCCAACAGCACGAGACTTTTTACAGAATTTTCTTTCCGTGTAAAAGCCGAATAAAAGAGGTGTAAAAAATGTGTAAAAGAGGCGTTGTTGTTATTGAATACAGACCGAGGAGTAAAAAAGGAGTTGTGAATACTCTAAATTTCTTGGAGTGAGATTTCACTCTACTAAGAGTGAAAATTGGGTCACTCCGTTTCAAGTGAAAAACCCACTCTAAAAGAGTGAGATTTCACTTTTAAAGAGTGAACTTTCACTCCAATTAGAGTGAATTTTCACTCTAATTAGAGTGGACTTTCATTCCAATTAGAGTGAAAATTCACTCGAAACAAAGAGTCGAGACGATAAGTAGATGCATCTACTTTTGGAGTGAATTTTTATTCTAATTGGAGTGAAAGTTCACACTTTTAGAGTAGTTTTCTCACTCGAAACAAAGTGACCCAATTTTAACTCTTAGTGGATCTCACTTCATCTATTGTATACTGTTTTTCGTAATTTATAGTAAATTTTTACTATAAACATGTACATTCAAGTAGTACAGTTTACCGTAATTCAGCAGATTTGACTGATCTCTTGTTTACGAAATATATAAAAAAACGTGGATTTTGAAAAAGTTTTCGTTGAGTTTTCCGTTGCCGATAAAAGTGTAAATAAAACATGGTCCGTTTTTCAAGCAACTCTTGTCAATTATGTACATTTGAAAATGGGATCTTTTCAACAGTTGATAAGGGACCAAAACGATCATGAAGCACATGCACTTATCCTATATTGGGTGCGTCTCTATCGAAAAGATCGATGAGCTCTTGGTATAGTTGTATATCCATTCCCCTCTTTACACTTTGGCGTCGATGCTCGTCGTCGCGACGTCGACTTTCAGTTAGTCGGTGGTCGGACGTCGCGACGCCCGTTTCGCGTCGACCGCTGGATTTTCGCCGTGTTTTAATTGTGTTTTCAGCATTTAATTTAAAAAAAATCTCATTTAAAAAACATTTTTTTAAGTGCTTCAAAATGCACCTTGACCAAATTTTAGCTTTCCACTGATGGTCAGTATTTATTTAAATAAAAAAAAAATTGTTCGTTTTATAAAAATATTTTTAAAAATGTTTAAATCATTTAAAAATAGAATGCAAGATAGAATGATTATTTATAAAAGTGTTATTCGCTTTGTTTCGTGTATTTGATCCGGATTAGGTGTCTGATAAAAGTTTTGTGGTGTTTGTGGTGACAAATTTACTTTTTTCAACTTTGGAGGGTGTTTTGTTTGGAATTTAAAAGTAGAACGATTACAATCTGCTTTTAAACACTAGTTTTTCGTTTTAGACGCAAAATGTTTCTAAACGATGAAATTGTAATTAAAATCAAACTCAAAAAACAATGAACTATTTTTCATTATATTGGTTATTTTAATGATAGGTTTTTAAATCAAAAGTTTTTTTGTAAAGAAAACTTAAATAACACACATTTAAACACACAAAAATAATAAACCATGAGAGCATATAAAAATAAAAGAAAAACTAAAATAAGTCAAAAAAATTAATATATAAAAATAAAAACTTGAAAACAAATAATTGCAATATAGATTTTCAACTAAAAGGTATTTTTAATTGCGTCCAAAAGAATTAATAATCATCAAAATCATTTTTTGAAATGTAAATCCACTTTCACCAAAAAATTAAAATTGTGCTAAAAAGAAATAAAATAAAATATTTGCCACTCTAAAAAATCACTGCATTTAATTTATTTTGAAAGTGAATTTCTTTCATACAAATTTTTCTTTTACGTTTTTAATTTCTTTTTTGGATTTTACCAAAATCTATTTTGAAAAAAAAAGAATTAAATGTTACTCAAAAAACGCTGTATTTGTTATTACTGTATTGAATTTATTTACCCGAGAAAACAAATAGTTGTGAATAAAATTATCAATTTCACTGATTGTGAGTCAAATAATTAAATTAAAAAAATAAAATATTTTTAATTCAATGTGTTTCGGGGTTGAAAAAAATTTGCGTCTTTCGCTTGTTTCTTTTGAAAGAGATTTTCTTTGCTTACCTTTGCCACAGTGAATAGATTGTAAAACATCCAAAGACCATCCATTCATATTCTGTTTCATCCGTGTGGAGAAATTTCGCTAGTTTTTGCTCGAGTTTCCTTATCAAGAAATTGCGCACACAGTTCAGTCATCATTTCGTAATGAAGGGCTCCGAAGAAAGAGAAATATCTTCGCAATATGAGTTTTCCGTGGACTTTTTAATCTATAAACAGAACGATCCTTCATACTAAAGATTCTTCTTCTAATTGCGTTCAACTTAATCCGTACTTTAAAAAAACATTATCACTTTAATATTTTCCCGATTTTTAAACTCTGACATTTTCCAGACAATAATTTATAAAAATGAATTTTTTTATCCATTTTATTTATAGGAAGAATTGCACTTTTAAATAAAATAACGAGTCAATATTTCTGCGCATTTGTAATAATTAAAAAAAAATTATCTTTTCAAACAATAAAGTTAACTTTGGAAGATTTAAACTTTTAAAACAAACAATTTAAATTTTCAAAGCAAAAAATTAACTTTTCGAAAAACAAACAAAAAAGAGGATAAATTGTCATTTTTATCATAAATAATAAAAGTTTGAAAATGTTGACGAATCAGAATAGCAAGATTTGTCTGAAAGTCATCAATTCAATTTAATAAAGTCGATTTTAATCTTCAATCTTTTGCGGTTTTATTGTTTTTGTGAATGCATGGAAAATGCACTTTTCGCAGTGAAACTAGAGAATTCCATTGCAAAACCGCAAAAAGCAACTAAAATTATAAATATATTGATTCAACTTGCCACAAAAAGGATCTGAAAAATAATACAAATGATTTTTTATTACACCTTTTTTATACTATTATATATCTGCCACGAGTTGTTCAAATGTACAATTAATGAAGGACATTAAACGGGGCAAAAATTTCGTTGATTAAACCGCGGTAATATTATCTTTTTAATTAGTTTTAAATTAAAATTCACAGTTTTATAACAAAACGCCCACGCGAAATTTATTTTTAACTATGTTAATCTTTCATTCTATGTATAATTTTTATAAATAAATAATAATAATAGTAATAACAAACAAAAATAATAAAATAAATAACTCGCAACGATATATTAAATGAATAAATAAAAAATAAATAAATAATAACGTTCGGATGACATTTGCAGTAAAATTAAATCTTTTCAAATTCCACGAGATTGCAAATTAAGGTATTTCCATGTAAATCCTGGCTTCATTATTTTTAATTAGCTTCGTTTTTTGAGCTCGGCAAAAAATTCAGAACTTTAATACATCTAATATTCTGTTCTTTGAAAATCGTTGGATTAAAAATTGATTAAGAGTTATTATAGGAAATCTTTTTGAGATGAATGTTCCGATTTTCGAAATAATAAAAATGAATATAATATTTACTTATTAAATACTAATTAAATTTACATTGAGTTTTCATAGAATTTACGTTCAATTTACATTGAATTTACATTGAATTTGCATTGAATTTACATTGAATTTGCTTTGAATTAACTTTGAATTTACACTAAATTTGCATTAAATTGACATTGAATTGACATTTAATTTATTTCTATACATAAAAATATATTTTATTCCCAACACGAATTTTTCTATTTTCTGTTTTGTTCCATTGTATTAATAATTCTTTTATTTATTTAAAATACTTTTTGTCTGTCAATCTCCCTCTGTGAAAATAAAGAAAACAATTTTTCACTCTCGATTTAACTGCTATTCAACGGCTCTAAGTGTTTTTTCACGCCCTCGGACTAAATGCAAAAAAATTGACATTTTAATACAGTTTCAAATTCTAAAATAAAGTGTTGACATGATTGATCAAATAACAAGAATTGTATTTGAAACTTCAACCGGAAAATTAAAAAAGTGACGGAAACTAACGAGATTTTTTTCTTGATATTATCAAAATTTGCATTTTAAAACAAATATTGGCATGCATGGATACTGAAAATGAAAAAAAAATAATAAAGTCAATTAAACTTTGAGGGTTTTTGTTTCAAAGAAAGTGTGTACCACACGAAAATAAGCAATATGTGTGAAATAATTCATGCTGTCACTCATAAAATACGTTCATGGCGTATATTTATACATTGTAGCATTAAAAAAATAGTTAAATAGATAAATAGGTAAAAATATAAAAATATAAAAATCAATGAAAATTAAAAATAAATGAATCCAAAAATATTCACCGTTGACCGTGGATTTTTCGAGAATTATGGTGTGTTATAATGTTTATATAGTGTTATAATTATAACCAATAATTATTGAATTGAAATATTAAGAAACTAGTAATTTAATCTAAAACAGAAACAACGGGACTCGAATATTAATAAATGACCCCTGAGTAATTTATAAGTTTGTAAGCTATACATAATTAATAAGATTATAAGTTATAATATTCTATGTAATTTTTTTCTTCAAAAGTTCAATATTCTTTGTAAGCCCATATATTACACAAACAAATAAGTAAATAATTTAAAAGTTTATAAGTTACACTGGGCAAAAGTTTGTTTAAATCAAAGAAACGTTTATAGATGTTTATTTAATTCAAAAAATGTTTGCTTGATTCGAAACAATTTTTTTAATTTCAAACAAATTATTTGTTGCAAAATATTTATTGTGCTTTTCAACCAACCATAATTTTGGTTGAATCAAATAAATATTTGTCTGTATTAAACAAACATTCGTATTAAACGTTCATGTCGAATAAAAATTCGATTAAAACAAACATTTTTCTCAGCATATAATTTATATTGTAAAGGTTTTTTCACAGTTCACATTTAGTTTTTACACATTCAATTCTTATTTTTCTTTTGTAATTTTGAATGGAAAAAACTGAAATTAATAATTAAGAAAACAAATCTGTTTATGAAGTTGTAAAACCAAAAAAAGTACAGTAGAGGGATTCAGAACTTAATTAAAGCGTGAAGCGAACAGGCTGAAAATACATGTGTGAGAATTAAGTGGATTTGTAATTTCGTTTAAATGAGTAATGAAAATGTTAGAAAAAGAAGAAGCTGTAAATTAAAGTAAATGAATTGATCTTATACAGGTCAGTGAATCTTTCTTTTCTTGTGTTAAGAAAATACCCAGTAAACTTTCTTATCTCCATAATTAAGTTTGGAGGAATAAGAAGTTAATTGCAACAAATAATAACATTGGGAAATTAAGTGACAATAGTAATTGGAAGTTAGATAACTATAACAATAATAAAAAAAGTAATAAAAAAATACTAATAAAAAAGTATTAAAAATACAAAAATACTAATAATACAAAAATACTAATAATAAAAAATACTAACAATAAAAAATACTAATAATAAAAAATACTAACAATAAAAAATACTAATAATAAAAAATACTAACAATAAAAAAATACTAATAATAAAGAATACTAACAATAAAAAATACTAATAATAAAAAATACTCACAATAGAAAAATACTAAAAATAAAAAATACTAACAATAAAAAATACTAATAATAAAAAATACTAACAATAAAAAAATACTAATAATAAAAAATGCTAACAATAAAAAATACTAATAATACAAAAATACTAATAATAAAAAATACTAACAATAAAAAATGCTAATAATACAAAAATACTAATAATAAAAAATACTAACAATAAAAAATACTAATAATACAAAAATACTAACAATAAAAAATACTAACAATAAAAAAGACCATTAACCAATAGGCTGCCGGAAAACCTATATTTAGGCTTAATTGTTGGATTTGTCAAACGCCGGAAACATACAGGCAAAAAAAATAATAATAAAAAATACCATTAATAAAAAAATAATAATAAAAAGTGAAATGTAAAAAAAATATAATAAGTGAAGTAACTATATAACAATGCATTAAGCAACAAAAAAAGAATAAGTTAAGCAACAATTATACAAAAATAATGAGTTACAGTACTAAAAGTTATAATAGCTGAATAGAAATAATAATCCAAGTAAAGATTACAAAAAAGTGAAGTAACAAAATAAATGAAAGCCGCGCTCTTAATATATACACGATTATCAAACTTCATGATAGTGACAATGACATAATAATCGGATTTGCCAAGTAATTATTAATTAACAATTCACACGCAAATTGCCTGAACGACGTGAGAAATCTGTCTCAAATTTTAGAATTTATCGAGTGCATATAATGGAATCTTGGATTGCAACTAGGAAATAAATCTTTCCTATTGTGAGCACGAACATGAGGATTAGTTTGCAATTCGTTCAGAAATTAAACCACATCGATTAACCGGTGTTTCTATACATACATATTCCAATTCATCGAATACTGGAAAACTATTTTACTAAAAACCGAATATTTTGCCATATAAATTAATTCAAAAAAATTACATTTAACTCAAATAATTCATCTGAGCCCACCAAGAGAATTGTTTTTTACTAGAATTAATATAATTTATTCTTGAATAGAAAGGTCTACAATATTTATTCTTATCTTATATAATGTATTTGAATCAAATAACGATATGTATTTGCAATAACTCATTCAGTTGCTGCAAATACATAATTTATTTGACAAATTTCATTTGGCGTAAATAAATAATTTATCCGACACAAATAACGTTTTATTTGGCGTAAATAAATAATTTATCCGACACAAATAGCGTATTAATGGCGTAAATAAATTGTTTATTTCAAGCATTGTTTATTTGAAACAAATAAAAAGTTGTTAGCCTCTGAGAAAAATATGCCATATTTGGTTGTATACGAATCTATATGATTTTATTAAATCTTTCGCTATTATTCTAAAAAAAAAGGAGAATTCGATTCCCAAATAATAGGATTTTCCTGGCTGTTTGGAATCTTTCGATTAAACAGAGAATGTCACGGAATGAAGGCTTAATAAAAATAGATTTGATTAGATATACCATTTTTTATTTAACTGAAATCTGGTAGGTATACGTGGATTTCTTTGGTCAAAAAGTATAACTGAATTAAAAGCAAAATTGTATTTTGTCATTGATTGTAATTCAAGATATGTTTTGATTGATGTCAGGGGAAGCAAACAACTTTATTAACTTAATGTGAGTCATGACCTTGGAATATCCATTTCGTGAGCCTGATTATGTTGCAGAGTGCTTAGAATTGACATAGCATCAACTGGAACTTTGTTATTAAGGTATATTTTCAAAGTAATATAGACTTGGTCTTTATCTTCAAATGGGGCTGACGATCACCTAAGTGCCAAAATTACTCTTAGAGAAAATGATACCACGTTTTTTCACAGACAATGACATTGTACGCAAATAGGACAATTATTATACAAACACCAGGACGTATTCAAAAACATTTTCATTCATTCTTTTTCAAGTATTGGTATCTTTTTCAAGTATTGGTATCTTTGTCAAGATACCAAAAATTTATGAATTTTAAACATTTTTTAAAGATAGTAAGGTGTCTTAAAATAAGACAAGAGTTTTTGTAAATCAGGAGGAGAAAAAGAAATAAAATAACTTGCTTTGTTAATTTAACCAAAAGTTTAGTAAAGTCATAACCATAGCAGTCTTAAAACGAAAAAATCCTTTAAGAAAATAGCTTTTCTGTTTTATAAAAAAGATGCAATAAATATTATATAAAAGATTTTATAAAAGATGTTCTGCTTCTTTTTTTTTCTGCTTTTTTGAAAATCTTATCTCACTTGAGTTTTCAGTGAACAAAAGACGTAGAGCCTATAAATCACGGTATCTGAACGATTCATATATGATCGGTTTGAAGCAAGTTACGCATCCGTTCTAGATTCGATCATGATTTAAACTACATATATGTGTTAGTGTGCAAATTATTTGCACATCAACGGTTATCAAGAATGGGATCTATAAATTCGAGGTTATTGCGAGAGGAAGTACCGAAAAATATGCGATCCGTCATACATAGAGATAAGGGTTGCCAAGTTTAACAATAAGATACCTATTTTTGATACCCTGTAAAAGCTTTTGTTTAAAATATTAAAAAAAAACACTTTTTATTCTTTTTATTTTGTACAAAGCATTGTCAAAAATTTTTGAAATATTTTTTTTTACAATCAGATTAAAATTTGAAAGAATATTTTTTAAGAATTCTACAATATTTAATGTGTATATGAACTAGAAAGCCCTTACTATTAAATTAAAAATTGGTCCTTAAAATTTACAATTAAATAAGAATTTGGAAAAATGTAATATTTTCTTGATAACAAAGACCTTTAAATGTTATAAAAAAACATAGCAATGCTTCCCTATGAGGAAGCAAAAATTATCAAAATCAAGAACTAGTTTTTCGTAGTTTAATTAGTAGAAGTAGTTTAGTTTGTATGAATAATATTTTGGAATTTTAAAACGATTCAAAAATTAGAGATTCATCACAAAACAAATTAAATTTGTTGTATTTAAAAATACAGTTATACGTTAAAAAAGTTTGTTTAGAATAAATTGTAAAGCGAAGTTAATTTTATCAAAAAAAAAACTAAAAGTTAGAAGAAACTTTTGCAAAAATAGCATCAGTTTCTAACTATAATTTGTCTAAGTACCAATTTCTATAAATTAAAAAAAATGTAAGTGAAAAACTTTCGAGTAAATCATCCTTAAAAAACCCAACACTTTGGAACAATATGACGTACCTTTTTTTTATAAATAAACTTTCTCTAATCTCGAACAAACACACAACTTGTGAAGGATTCTCTACACGAAAGATTTTCGTTTCAGTAACACAGTCACGTGCGTAAATGTTCGTATCGCGTGAATACTCGTCGATACAAAACTGGAAAATGTCAAGAGAAATTTGTACTTTTATTTACAAAATAAATGCAATTTTTTGTCAAATATTTAAACAAATTGTTAAACATTGTTCACGACACAATTAAGGTGGAATAAATGCAAGTTCGTGTACAATAAATAAAGTACTGATAAAAATGTATTTCGAAATTTGTTTGCAAAAATTGAGTGCTCAAGAGTAGAAAAAAATAAGACAATAAAATTTTTCCTCAATTCTGCATGGTTGACCTATTTTCAACTATGGATCAAAGGTATTCAATTTGCAAAACTGGCGCTTCATTCGCAGAAAATGTCGAGTTAGAAGTTCTAGACAGAAAAGAGATTACACTCTTTCGCATGAAAATTGAACTTGATTTTATTGAATTATATTCAAATTTACAATCAAGGGAGCCATTCTGGTGATTTGTTACTTTCGTGAAAAAGATTATTTTCATTTATTACGTGAAATTGGTCAATTAATTTTAAAAGAGGCAGAATTTTCTTGTGTAAACAATATGAGAACAAAGCAAGGAAAATTTTAGT
>WNHD01014976.1:0-10988 GCA_011057455.1 Ganaspis sp. Gsp50 | reverse complement strand
TAATACGCAGTTAGTGTCTATATTCGAAGTAATTGGTTAAACTGAAAATGTACTTGCTTTTGTGGAATTAAAAAAAATCTCATTGAGGAGTAATAAAAACTTGAAAAAAATTACATAAGCACAGAATTGGAAAGTTGATTTTCGTATTCAAGGGAATAAGATTTTTATAATATTCCACTCCCAGTTGGTGATTTTTCGAAATTCGCTTATTCAAAAGTATTGAATATTTTTCACTTTCAAGCTAAAAGTTAGAAATTTGAATACTTTTCTATTCCTCTGTTCTTACCGGGAAGATTAGAGAACAATCGAATGTGTCATGTGTGTCGTACATCGGACTCGTACATTTTCATGTACATAATGCTTGTAAACAGAGAGATTTATTGCTACTTGTACGCAATAGTTCGTTTTCTTTGTATACAATCTTTCGTTGTACACATTCGTTTACTTTGTATTCATTTTCGTTGTACACAAAAATTCATTTCCATGGTATTCATTTTCGTTGTACACAAAAATTCATTTTTTTTGTATTCATTTTCGTTGTACACAAACATTCGTTTCCTTTGTATTCATTTTCGTAGTATAGAAGCATTAATTTTCGTTGAAATTCAATTTGAGACCAAACTGGTTCAATCTGATTCTAAATCGTTTCAATCTGTGACCAAAATGGTTCAATCTAAATCGTTTTGATAACCGCATTCATTTTCGTTGGAATGCAATTTGAGTCTATAAACTGGTTCAATCTGATTCTAAATCGCTTCAATTTGTGTCCAAATTGGCTCAATTCGAGTCAAAATCTGTTGAATCTGATTATAAATAGTGTCATATTTAGTCTAGATTGGTTCAATCTGATATGAAATAGTATCATTTTGAATAGACGTGATTTTTGAAACATTCGAAGGTAGAAGAATTAATCATATCGATGTTTTGTATATCACGTATCCAAACTTGTTCAAACTGATTCTAAATAATAGTATAATTTTGAGTCGAAATTGGTTCAATTTGATATAGATTAGTAGTATTTTGAATAGAAGTAACTTTCGACTCATTAGAAGGTAAAACAAAAACACAAAGATTTTTTTGTGATCAATTAATGTTGTGTTAATCAAAACAATGTTGTGTATGTCATAAGTCCAAATTTGTTCAATCTGATTCCAAATAGAATCATTTTGAGTCCAAAGCAGACTCCGTATGATTCCGAATTGTTTCAATTTTAGTCCAAAGCAGGCTCCGTGTGATTCTGAATTGTTTCATTTTGAGTTTTACGTCTTTTTTACGTTTGTTCATATATGTACAAAGAATAAAAAATAGAAGTTTACAAGCTTCTATTGGAAAGAATAGATAAAAAATAGAAGCTTACTATTGGACTCTCTAAATCTGAATAAGTAAAATCCACTTATTTTTAAGTCAAAAGTCTTCCACTCATTTCAATAAATGAAATCTTGATTTATTTTTGTGTGAAATCTCACTTTATCTTCGTATCAAATTTCACTTATTTGTACACTGCAAAAAATGGTGTGTGTCTTAAATTAAGACATTTTTTGTGTCTTAGTCACCAAATATGTCTTAATGTAAGACGTTTTTGTTCAAAATAAGACACCATGTTTTTGTAGTGTAAGTGGTGGAAGACTTTTGACTTAAAAATGAGTAGTTTTTACTTATTCAGATTTAGAGAGGAGAGAATAGATCAAAAATAGAAGCTTACAAGCCTCTATTGGAGAGAATAGATCAGAAATAGAAGCTTACAAGCTTCTTTTAGAGAGAATAGAAGAGAAATAGAGGCTTATAAGCTTCTATTGGAGAGAATAGAATTAAGAGGGATAGAGGCTTCTATTGGAGGCTTCTATAAGCTTCTATTGGAGAGAATAGAAGAGAGATAGAAGCATACAATCTTCTATTTTTTGAGTCAATAAACTACTCGGCGATAGTTGCTGATTAAAAATTGAAGCATGTCAACAACTGTCAAAGATCAATAGCATCGTTATATGGTACAGGGGATGTTAAAATAAGAAGCTCCGATTCCGAATTTCAAGGTTGGAGGTCAAGGCTCTCTTTGACGCAAGAGTCAGGGGTAGTTCCACACAACGCCCACTGACGTAATGGTTTATTTTCAAAAGCTTGCACCTCGCCGTTCCTGCATTGATCCTGCACATTAAATAAACCATAAAAACTCTATTTTCCACTTGCCAGTGTAATAAATTATTACGCTTTCTCACTTCAAAGTGAGAAATAATGACGTAATAAAAGTTTATCAAGCAGAAAAAAGACAATAGGTTCTTATTGTTAATGGAAAAATTTGCTATTTGTAGTTGACGCGCAGTAAAGCAAGTTTTTAAGATCGAAAGTGGGTGTAAAAAGCCATCTGATTCATCCTCTCAATTGTTCTCTAGGACACAAAATCCCCCATGTGGAAATTGCTTGCTCTTGTACTCGTGAGTTTTCAAAGTTAAATATTGTAAAACTGCGATAGTTGCAATTTCAAAGCAAATTGTCCCAAAAATGTGCCAACTTTGTTAACATCCGAGAAACATACGAGAAAGAAAATTCAATTTTAATTGAAGATCATTTTAATTGAAGATAATTTTAATTGAAGATAATTTTAATTGAAGATCATTTTAAATGAAGATCATTTTAAATGAAGATCATTTTAAATGGAGATAATTTTAATTGAAGATAATATTAATTGAATATAATTTTAAGAAAAGACAGTTCAAGACACAATGTGAGCAAACTCGAGAGCAAACTCGAGAGCATGAATCTCGGTATATGAATGTTTTTGAGATGAATGTGGAAATTCATGGAGAGCTACAAATCATTATTGTCAAGACACCAAAGGACACATTAGCCGATGAGAGTTAATAAGTGACGCTTACGTCACAAAATATACAATAACTGTTGCAACATTAAGGTTACTTGGTAGTATGCGGGCGATGCCTGCGATGCTTGTACTCGTAACTAGAATTAATGTAAGTAATAGAGCTAGACTAAGATGACAATGATGTCTGTCAGTCGACACTAATGACGACTTGATGACTAAATAACTACACACAAGTATGGGAAAGGCCACGTGGAGGAACCGAGACCCTGAAACGCAACCACGCCAAGTGCGAACTGGACAATACTAATACACAGCAGACAAAACGAATGACTTATTTATTCTATTAAATCTAAGTTGTGCGCGTCTATGCAACTTGACAATCTGCATTTTGCATCTTTGTTACTCAACGAGCCTTTTGCCGTTCAAGGTCATCAGTAGACAAGACACACCCACGAAAATGCTAATGCGCATAAGTTCTTTAAGCATCCAACATCTAATGTACTGATCAACTCGCCATAAAACTACAAACACTCAATAATGACGGAAGTTATCTCTCCGTCATTCCTCATCCATTATACGATGCAATTTTAATAACATTGGCAAAAAAATTCAGCAATTATTGCAATCCACGGTTTTAAATGTTTTTTTACTTATAAGGAGACTTAAGCTCACGTTGCTTAAGACTTTTTTGCTTGAAAGCACTAAATTTCATACAAAGTTAGTGCTTGAAATACAGTTTTCTTGAAAGTATTAACTTGATACTAAGAAAGTATCAAATTGATCACAAAATGTATCAAATTGATCAAAAAAATGTATCAAATTGATCACAAAATGTATCAAATTACAAAATCTTCAACAATTTGGTATTTTTGATATCAATTTGATACTTTTAAGTAAACTGCGAACAACTGTTTTGTATAGAATGATCATGTTAGCTATTTTTGGCTTTGTTGCATAAGACTACATTTTTTCATTTGACAATTGACATTTGTTTATAACATTTTTCATGTTTGATAATCTGTTTTTTAATTTGATTATGTATTTTGTATTATTATGTACTTTTAATAGAAATATTTCGTATTTTATTATTATAATGATAATACTGCCGTACATTTTTAAAAAGTCAAGTGCTATTTGAACTCTAAAATCGTGTTGAAACAATACGAAACAAATATTATCCAATGAGAGGGCGCCACCGTCTATGTACTTTAGCATTGGTTCAAAATAACTCGAAACGGATTGAAACCAATTTGTTTTCTGTGAGCTCTTGCAGATAGTGACTTTTTGAAAATGTACGGCAGAATACTGGTATTAGTAATTAATTTCGTTTTTTAAAAATGTTTCAAATTATACTATTTATATAGTATAGTATTATAGTATAGTATAGTATTATATACTATTATATAGTATTTATATAGTACTATAGTACTAGTCGTTATTATTATTGATAGATAATTCTTTGGCTTGAAGGTCATAAATAAATAAAGGAAAAAAAACCAAATGTTATTATTTATTACTCTAGTATCTATATATTATTATTAATATTATTATTTATTACTCTAGTAATAAATACTTTAGTAGTAAATAAATACAATAATAAACTACTTAATATATTTATTAATTTATTACTTTATTAATTTCTACTTGTGTGTAGAAAGTAATTGATAAGACAATGGTTTCAGAACCACGCAATTGTGAAACAGACAATTGATTTTATTTCGGTTAGAGTGAAAATCAGGAAAGAGTGAATCACACGATTTCACCTTCATTTCAAGGAAGCAACGAAAATACTTTTGAGGAATTTATGGCATTTTACTCTAAACTTGGAATTTGGTTAATGTTTGTATACCGTGTTTTATCTAATTTAGTTTTCTCAAATGAAAGTTTAAAGACCTCTATCTACCGAAGCATCAGTGAGGTATTCAGTTGAAACCGAAACTTGTGATTGCATACTTATTTTATGTCAAACATTTTGTTCCAAACCAAGAATGAAAAGTAAAAGTAGGGGCGCCGAAAGTAGATAAATACCTCACTATTAAAAGCTAGCATTATAAATAATATTTCCACAAGTTCAAACTTAAAAATCGTTCCAAAATTTTTTTTAATTTTCAAAATTGAACGATAAAAGAAATTATTTGCTCAAAATCGCGCTCAACTCGCGCTCAAATCGCGCAGTGGTTAATTAATCAGTTATTAATTTCAATAACATATAAAATTGATTTTCCAAATTTTAAGACCTCCAAAATTTAAACTAAGGTATTATACTAAGGTATTTACCTTTAAACTAAGGTATTTTTTAAGCTATTTTTTCATGAAAGAAATTTAATTTGAAAATTGAAATTATGACGAAGATGAATCGACATTTTTAACATGGTTCTTGCAGTCACGCATCTTTAATCTGTTTATCCCTTTGAATTGGAAAACGAAGGTGGATTCGATTTTGAGTCTTTAGAGTTCAGCTGGGTTTTTAAATAACATTGAAAATAGAAAATACTCAGTCATTCGCTCTAAGGTCCATTTCTATGCTTAAAACCAGAATCCTTTTCTAGATTCCTTTACGCTTCTCACCGTTAGGCTCCTCACCCTCTTTTTTCTTCGCGTCAGGGATTACCTCACCTGCTCAGGTTCTATTTTTCCACTCGACTAAAATGTAGGGATATTGACCTGCCCTACGATTCCTACGAATTCGTGTGAAAACCACGTGACTCTGAAACCCGAATTTTGAAGCTTGACCTGCCTAAAAGTAAAACTTTGTAATCTGCGCATGCAGAAAGTGTATTTTTGTATGGAAGTTTTCCTTTCAAAGTTGAGCTACAAAAGTTGTGGGTTATAGTATAAAAGTATTAATATAAAAAAGATGAAGAACAATACAAGAATGGCAAGAAAATAATAAGTTATTTTGAAATTACTATTAAAAAGTATCTACTCCCTTATTGCATTCTCATCAATATTTTTTATTTATTTTATTTGGTATTGTAGATCTAATATATTAGTATTAAAATCTTAATTGTCTTTGATGAATTTGTGATCCATGTTGATGTTGATGAAAACGAACATCTTTTTTACTATGACAATTTTTAACAAACAGTATAACATATTATTCACTGTAAAAAGTAAATCTTATTTTAAGACAGAAAATAAGTCTTAATTTAAGTTGCAACATTTTTAAGGCAGACCTTGTTGATTTTCAGATCACATCTTATTTTCAGTTACATTGTGCAAAACATATTAATACACTGTAAAAACAAGTGTCTCAATTTAAGATGTTTTGTCCCCACTTTTGAAACGTTTAAAGTAAAAAAAAAACACGTCAAACGTTTCAAAAGTGAGGAGAAACATTTTAAATTGAGACACTTGTTTTTACAGTGTAGACAGACCAATCTTATTTTCAAGAAAACGTTAATTTCAGATGCATCTTAAAATACGATTTTCTTTTTACTGTGTTGTTTGGTATATAGTTGTATTTTTAAATTATTTTAGTTTAAGTTGGAAAATATTTGAGAGTTATTTGTCTATTTTAGACTCTTTTGAAGCGAAGAATATTTAAGCAACAAATAGATGATAGATAAAAATGAAAAGTTGACAATAGGCGAGGCAGATGTGTCTGAAAATACCAAAGTTCTCGACTAATATCGTTCTGTAAATAGACAATTCAAATCACGAGTTATTGCTCGTCTATTAAAAAAAAAGAAGATTGAAAAAATATACTTGAATCCATCGATCGACGACTCAATTTCCTTCTCAATTGAGAGAGGTTCTAGGCCAACAGGTCAAGGTTACTCCTGCCCACGAACATTTATCCTCACTAGAAGCATCAGGTGGATCTTGATTTTACAGTTATTAGAATTATGGAAATGAGATCATACTTTTATTTACGCACTTTATTTTAATTGTAGTTCACTATTGTTTACCTATTATAGCATGTAGTTGATTTAGAATAGCTTATTTTAGCATGACTTATTTAGCATAGCTTATTTAGCATAGCTTATTTAGAATAGCTTATTTAGCATAGTAGATTTAGCATAGCTTATTTAGCATAGTAGATTTATCATAGATTATTTAGCACAGTTTATTAAGCACAGCTTATTTAGAACAGCTTATTTAGTATAGTTTACTTATAACATAGTTTATTGAACATAGTTCATTTTGCATAAATTAAACATAGTTCATTTAGCATAAATTAAACATAATTCATTTAGCATAAATTAAACATAGTTCATTTAGCATAAATTAAACATAGTTCATTTAGCATAAATTAAACATAGTTTATTTTATAGTCTTTTGTTATTAACGAAAAAAGAGTAAGGCTCGCATTCCAGATGGAATAAAAAATCTGTTTTCTAAATTCATTATTTTCTGGGTTCATTGTCTGCTGTGGGTTCTGCCTTTTCTAGTTTAACCTTCAAGCACTAATGGCTATCTTCTTAATGGGATTAGGTCCGGGTGCTAGGGATGTTTGCTCTCGTGGCATCTCTTCTAACATTCACCCAACTTAGAAAGCTTCTGTTACAAGCTTCTTGAATCATGGTAAAAGCATGCCAGTGTTGCTCCAATGAAGAAAATTCACAATCCAAACCGAATAACCAAAAATAAAAGTGTTGCTTCTTGACTGCTCCTTTAAAAAATTCCCTATCCGCAAACGATTTCGTTCATTTTCTTTTTGCAACAAAAATATAATATTGCAGTAAATTAATACACCTATTGATGAAAATGTAAAAAAGTTATATTTGAAATACTTAATTAATTTCAATTTTGAAAATTAAAGAATTCGTTTTGGATAAAGAAGTAGTTTCGATTTTATTTTTATTTGTGATTAGTTATTGATTGTTAGTTTTTAATCATTCATTTATAGTGGATTAGTTATTGATTGTTAGTTGTTAATCATTCATTTATAGTGGATTAGTTATTGATTGTTAGTTGTTAATCATTCATTTATAGTTAATTATTTTCGGTTGATCATTGCAGATTAAACATTGATGAAAATGTGGATTGAGATTAACAATCAAGATAACAATTGAAATTAAGAATTAAGATAACAATTGAGATTAACAATTAAGATAACAATTGAGATTAAGAATCAAGATAACAACTGAGATTAACAATAGATTAACAATCTATTGATAGTTCAGTCTAGACTTTACAAATACGTGAGTTAACACGACAAAGAACATCTTTATCCTTTTTTGTCGTGAAATAAGAATGCAAAAATAAGTGGACAAAAGTTTATAACGCAGATTTTTCAACGGGTGTATCAATCGTTCTTTAACGAAGTCTCAATGAATACAATTGAGTGTAAAATTCGAGATTCTTCAGACGAGTCCCAGACGACCTTTTGTTAAAAGTACACATAAAAGATTTTTATCCAAACTGGCAAAATCTCACGCTCTTCTTGCTTCCATTGCAATTTAAGCTGTCCGTTAAAGAACGCCTAATGTAAAACAGTCTTTCGCCATTGTCTGCTGCAAATAAAATTATATCAAAAATTGCAATGGTCACTTAATACGTCTGGTGTCTGCAACTGCAGTCGTTGAAAATGCAAATGAGAATCGAGACTGGACAATGAAATAAAATTCATACACAGAGAACCTCATCCGTTTATGTTCTTACTTGACTTGATATATAAATGTATACATATAAATGTATATATATATAAATTTATGTATATAAATGTATAGATACATATATACATATATAGATCCATATATACATATATAGATCCATATATATACATGCATGTAACATACAAATTGTTCCATGACACATAATATCTGCCTATATCACAAACTTGATTTCGACACACCATTTTAATAACTCCCGAAAGAATATTTTCAGAATAAAAAAAAATCCAAGAACATACGTGAGAATGTGGATTAAAAATCGTTCCAGACAATTGAGAGGTACGTGCTCATTCGTCTTATTCTTGTTTTCTAAAATTGACTAATCAGTGCTTGAATGGTAGCGAGGAGAATTTGAGAATTGTCATGCTAATGAGAACACAGCGTTTGGTCCCTATGTGTCTCATTCTTGGTGTTTTAGCAATAAAAGGAGCAAAAGCCTTGTGAATTTTTTTTTAACAATATTACTATTCTATGGAATGCACAGGAGTCTCGTGAGACAAAACAGAAAAGGCGCCCAACTGGAACACATCCTGAGAATTCTTTTGCTACTGTGACAATGAGCATCCAAACGGAAATAGTTTCCACAAAACCTCTGTGTCTTAAATTGAACTAAATCTTGTGCCTGATCCGCAAGAAAAACGTGGTTACAACTTTTCCACCAAGAAAAGGTCATAAAATGCGTGCAGTGCATGAAATGCGCTTCTGGACACAAAATCAAAGAAAATGGCTTGCATTTTTTTATATTTTTTCTTCTTCCTCAATGACCATTTTACCCAGTTCTGAAAGCTTCGGAAATCCATCGAAACGGATCATTATGTCTCAGAGCTCGATTCCACTCTTTCATATTTCAAAGCCACAACAGAAGTCGGAAAGTAGTTTAAGAAAGAGTAACTCAATCAAAAGAACCATAAAAAAGAGGAAATCCTTTATGGAAGTTAATCGAAAGCTCGCATATGTTGCTTCTTCCCCTTGTGCGGTTTCCATGAATTTAGAACCAAATTGCCTATGAAATTCAAACTCATTGTTCAAATTAACTTGATACCTTTTCAGAACACAAGGATGTGGCTCATTGATTGAAGCTATAATAAATTTGTTTTTTTATTAAATGTAGAAATACGTGGGTCGAAACAAGTTGATAAAACATTGCGTATTCGTACTTGATATTTCATATCTTATTGCAATATGATTATTATCGTTTAACGTTTTATTTATTGTTATATAACATTATTCAGGGATCACGGTTTGTCCCCTTTTTTACTTAATTCCCTTTTTTTGCACTTTTCCCCTTATTTTCCCCTTTTTTTAAAGAATATTCCCTAAAACACCTAAAATCAAGTATTTTTCCCCCTTTTCCCATAACAATAATACTTCAGACTACTTCAAAATACTTCAAATATTTAAAAATACTTCAAAATATTTAAAAATACTTAAAACTACTTTAAAATACTTCAGACTACTTCACAGAAAAAAATTCGTTTAAATCCGTTTCGTGTTATTTTGAACTAATGCTAAAGTACATAAAAGGTGGCGCCCTCTCACTGGATTATATTTGTTTCGTATTGTTTTAACACGATCTTAGGGTTAAAGTAGCACTTTTTATCTCTAGTGTTCAAAATATTTTAAACAATGTAATAAAATATTTTCAAATACTTCCCAATACATCAAAATATTTAACAACACTTAAGAAAATTTAAAAACATTTCAAAATACTTGAAAATATTTAAAAATATTTAAATATCACCGTAAAAAAGAAGTCTTACTTTCAGACCATTTTAGACTGAACCCGTTTACATCAGATTCAATTTCAAATAAATTTCAGCATCAAGAGTTGGATTTTCAGACCTAAAACAGACTTAATCTTGTTTTAAGACATAAAATTTTCTGGCTTTCAGTCATTTTGATTTTAAGATGTAAACGGTTGAAGACTTTGTTTTTACTGTGATACTTCAAATTACTTTAAAATACTTTAAAATATCTAAAGATACCTCAAAATAGTTGTAATTTTTTAAAAATATTAGTATTTTAAGTGTTAAATAATTTATAAAAAGATTTTAAAATATTTTTAAGATATATTTAAAAACTAAGAAAGTACTTTAAAATACTTCAAAATATTTATAAATATTTAAAATTACTTTAAAATATTTCCATATACTATAATATCTAAAAATACTTAAAAGTCTTTAAAATCTTTCAAAGTACTTGAAATTATTTTAAAATACTTCAGTTTACTTAAAAATACTTAAAATTATCTTATTTTAAGTATACACGGGTCAAAACCTTTTAACATATTTGATAACACAATGCAAGACTAGTACAAAATTACAACAATAAGTTTTTATGTTCAAAATGGCCAAGAAAAAAGAAACAGTACAATTATAATTATTACTTTAAAATATTTCAAAATACTTAAAACTATTTTAAAATACTTCAAAATATTTTCAAATACTTCCGAATACTTCAAAATATTTAAAAACACTCAATAAAAAGATTTAAAAGCATTAAAAAATACTTCATAATATTTAAATATAGGTACTTGAAGTTATACTTTAAAATAC